>JADHKN010000033.1:0-259497 GCA_019925475.1 Ophiostoma ips | reverse complement strand
GCGGACGACAGCTTGGAGCTCTCGAGCGAGCGGTGGGGTAGGCCACTGGGCACGGCACCGGCACCGGCAGCACCCGTATCACGAATCCGCAGATAAAGACGTCCGTACATACTCCGTACGCACTTGCAACACCGCCAACACCACACAAGGTTGGCCTTGCAACATTGTCGAAAACGACCAGTATGGCCTCTGCGTATGGGATAAAGTACAGAGAATGCACGTCTGCCCCTGATGGCTGCCCACCAATCTGCATAAAAACGAGGCGGTGCCCAACACCTGTCGCGTGCCCAGGCCAAGGCCTGCATGGTGGCGGCGTTTCACATGATCTGCGGGCGCCATGACCTGCGGGCAACAGAAGAGGCGGGAGCGTGTTCCAAAGGGCGGAACAGTGGCCAGGGCTACCAGGTGCAGGCGGTGGAATAATAGGCGGGGGGGGGGGGGGGGAACTGTGTGGTTGCAGTGCGGCGGACCTGCAAGTACGAGTACGTCGCACGCCGCGTACTCCGTACTCCCCCGTACATGCAAAGCAGCAGTGCTTTGTCGATGATCTGGGGGTGATGACGAGCGCCAGAAATGGCGAGGATTAAAAAAGAAAGAAAGAGAATCATCAAGTGCACTTTGTTATTATTAGGACGGCGTACTCGTAGATTGGTACTCATACGTCAGTTGGTACTTATCGTAGGGCACTGATTACTAATCTTTTTTTTAAAAAAATACCTCGGCCCGGATCATTTCTTCGTCTCCCGGATCATCTTTTCGTCTGTCTTTCGTCTTCTGTTTTTTTTGGTCTTTTACTTTCTTTTTTTCCTCCTTCAATGCTTCTCTGTTGCAATAACAATTGATCGCGCTCAAGAGCCGCAACAATATGAACGAACCAAGCAGTAATATTGTGGAGTATGAGTACCATTTTACGGAGCAGAAGGTGGCGAAAATCGATGAGAGGCAGCAGAGCTGAATGCAGCATCTGCAGAACTGCAGAGCAGCTCCATCAAAATGCAGCTTCCTCAACAAATGCACCATCAAAGACATGGGTCAGATGATGGCGACGAATACGTACGACGTAAGCTGCCGAGAAGAGAGAGAGAGGGTGCTGCTATGATGACGCAGTGTCAGATCGGAAAGACGGAAAGAGCGAGAGATTGCACGAATGAAAAAAAGGAAAGAACAACTGCAAAACAGAGGGCGTACGAATGAAAAAAAAAAGGAAAGAACAACCGCAAAAAAAGAGGGCGTACGAACGAAAAAAAGAAAGAACGTAAGGAAGAGGGCATACGAGTAATATGCACTTTGCCCCTCCTTGTCCGCCGCTGACCAATATCTGAGCCCGCCTGTCTCACCGCACGCCTCCTTCCGGTCACGCTGTCTGGCATGACGTCCCGGAAGCGGAAAAGGGCGGCCGGGCCATCCATTCCCGCCAGTCAGCTACTACTCGTACAGTAATAACCGTACGGAGTAGATAGCATACAGCTATCTGTTTGCCCAGTTTGCCCGCTCCAGAGCTTATGGAGATCGAGCGTACTTCCTGACAAAGACGCAGAGGAGCTTTGAATTCGGGCAAATTCCAACTTTGGCAAGATGACAACATGAAGCCTCATGTTTTACGAGTATTAATCGACAACGGAGCTTCATACTATACGGAGTAGACTGAATACAAAAGAATGAACAACCACATGATGGGGGTGAAAGAACTGGAAAATGGCGGCTGACAAGACAATCCTCGTAGCGGCGATGAGACGAGAGCTTCTCAACCCCAATGAATGACTGAAATATATTACATGATTAAAATACAGCTGATAAGTCAAAAGTGGTAGTAGGCAGGTAGCCTTGGAGCTGGGCTGACGTAGGACTGGCTGCATTGCTCGCCGGAAGGACTGGTTGCGTACTCGTACAAAAGTGCCGGTCTAGCCATACAGGTGGCAGCCCTCGTACGTCATTGCGCCCGTGAGACATGTCCAATGGGAAAAGAAACGAAAAGAAGGGGGCAAGTGGGAAAAACTGCCGCATCCGGGCCGGCCACGCACGAGTGACGTCCCCGCCGCTCTACTCTGCCCGGCCGTCGACGAGCGCCTTCAGCGTCCGCGTCAACGCCGCCTCGTCGTACCTCTCCATGGCCTTGCCGTCCGGCACGAGACCATCACCATGCTCACGCTCGCGGAACGCTCTGGCCTGGCTCGGCACGCCGATGCACTGCACGCCCAGCCGCCCGAGCTCAGCTTTGTCCACCCGGGGGGCGGCGACGGCGACGGCTGTCGTCATCGTCGCGCTGTCCGTCTCGAGGTACACCACGTGCGTCACGTACCGCGAACAGTCGTCGTCCTTCTCCTCCTCCTCCTCTCGCATACTCCCCACAGCCGCCGACGACTGGCTCTGCAGGCACGCGCCCGCAATGGCCCGCACAAAGTCGGCTGCCGTCATGGGGTCGCTGCGCGGGCCGGTCTCGCGGTCCAGCCGGCTGTTGAGAATCAATATTTTATTGCGTTTGCCCCTTCCCCTGCCCTCGATGGCGGCGCCGACGCCGCGCAGCACGAGGCTCGGCACAATGCTCGTGTACAGGCTGCTGATGCTGTAGACAATGGCCTCGGCCTTGGCCAGCGCCGCCAGCGTCTTGGGGTTGGCCTGGGGCCGGATCTCGTGCCCGTAGGGGTTGATGTACCACACGCGCGCAATGCGCGCCGGCAGGTCCTCCTCGTCCTCCTTGCTAAAGGCCATCTGCGGCTGCCGCAGCACGGGCAGCGACCCGGGGAGGGTGGCGTCCTCAAAGTCGACGGCGGTGCGGGCACGCTCGCGGCGGGCGGCGGACGAACGCTGTTGTTGGCGGGTTGCTGGCACAGCCGCCGATACAGCCGCCGGCACAGCCACTGGCGCCGGCGTCCCGTCGGGCAGCGACGTCGGCGCCGACGGGTGGCTGATGTTGACCTGTCCCGCAATGGTGGTGCCGTCGACGAGACCGGCCGAGATGTGGTGCGTAAAATTCGAGTTGATGGCCGGCAGCACGGCGACGTGGTCGGGGATGCCGCAGACCAGCGACAGCAGGTAGATGGCGGCCTCGAAGGAGCCGGAGAACAGGCGCGCGCCCGTCAGAAACAGGTTGCCGACGCTGGCGCCGGCAAAGTCAAAGACGGACGTCGACGGCCGCGCGCGCTTGACAATCTCGAGGTTGAGCGTGTTGAGCACGGCGCGGACCAGCTCGCGCGTCGCGCTGGGCACAAACGTCCACAGCAGGTGGCGCGCCTCGACGAGGTCGAGCCACTCGATGCGCGCCTGGTTCGGGTCCGACGCGCACAGCCGGTGCTCAAACAGCGCGCGCAGGGCGGCGCGGCCGGCTGTTGGCCCTTGTCCCTCCCCTTCTTCGATGTCGCTTGTCGGGATCAGGCGGACGAGACGACCTGCACACAATTAGCAAAAGACGGGTTACATTCCTTCCATGCGCATGCGACAAGAAACGCACTCCTTATATCGCCGACACCTGCGCACTGTTAGCAAAGCATGCCCATATTATAGACAGACATCCACAAGTAATTCGCCCGCCAAACACATACTTGGCCCGCCAAAGAACCGGATCAGCTCCGAGGAGCTGCCGCCGTTGTCGGAAATAGGAATGATATAGGTCAGCGAGCAGGGCAGGCATGGCGGCGTCGATGCGCCATCCTCCCGGCCACCCGACATGTGTGCGGCCACGGCCTGGAAGACGTCCACGAGCGAGTTGGCCGCCGTGCCCCCCGAGAACACACAGAGGCCGTTCTGCGGCCCACGTGTGTCGCCTGCCTCGCCTGCATCACCCGTATCGCCTGCCTCGCCTGCCTCGCCTGCATTACCTGCATCGCCCTGCTGCAGCACGGGCGATGCCGAGCCGGGCGATGCGGTCAGGTCGGTGGAAGCCGCCGCGGCCAAGACAGGACGCCCACCATTTGCCATAGCCCGTGCGCCCGTTGGGCTATCCATTGTTTTCTTGTGTTATGCGGTTGGTGGTCGCTTGTTAGTGAAAAACTCCCAACATCAAAATGGCCGCTCGTTGCTTCTCTTTGATGTCGCTTTGACAATGCCTCCCCGAGGCGGAGCCAGGGCGTGGCCATCATAATAAGTACGGCGCCATCCCGTTGTCAGATATGGTGTAAGCTAACAGGCCTGTTTTAGTGGGGGGGGGGTTACCAACAACACGAGGCAGGCACGGTGTGTTGGTCTCAATCGGGCAACTGAAGTCATGGGACAACATCCATCGACACTTTTGCTGTAAATGTGGCCTTTTCATGACTCAATCGTCGCGATTGTGGGAATGCCGGCCTCGTTGCGGCTTGTTGGTGGCGTGGATGTAGTCGCAATGCCCGAAAGCCTCCCAAAGACAACGACTTTATGGTACTAAACCAAAATACGAACAACAAACAAGTCAAGGTGGAAAAATCAAAAAGCACAAAATCACAAAATCACAAATCAAAAAATCAAAAAAATCAAAAGCATTAGAAAAAATGGCATTAAAAGGCCGTGTCCATTCAGCTATCCAAGATTGTCTTGGCAGTATCCAAAAATAAGCCATCCAAAAAATTAAAATGCTACTGTGGATAGTAGACCGGGCCATAGTAGAACGGCTCACCACCCACCATGCCTCCCATGCCTCCCATCCCCGCTGGCATGTATCCGCCCTGCATGGGCACTGGTGGCTGGTACGCCGCGTAGCTGGGCTGCACGGCCGGTGCGTTCATGTAGTACACCATGCCGTTGATCTCCTGGCCGACTGCAGCCGACGCCGGCGCCCCGGAAACATCGGCCTGCCCATACACCGGCGGCATGGGGCCCTGCTGCAGAGACGCCGGCACATACCCTCCAGCGCCCGGGGCGTTGGGGCCGGCGTAGTAGTATGGCTGCTGTGGCGTAGGCTGCATCACGGTGTAGTTGCCGCCGGGCGGTCCGTAGTAAGCCGGCGGGCCAGCTGGAGGAGCCACGGGTCCTGTGTTCTGGTTCTGGCCTGCCGTGGATGGCTGGAACGGAGCAGCATGGATGGCGCGCTCCGGGATCTGCGACAGAGGCGTGCCCGTCGAGTGTGATGGGTGCGACGACGACGGGTGCCGCGAGTGCGATTCGCCCCCCGCCCCCGCCGTGGTGCCGTTGGCCGCCATCGGCATCGGCATCTGCTGGTGGAAGGCGTTGCTGTATTGCTGCTGCACGGCCGAGTTGGCCGAGCTGGCCGAGTTGCCCGTGGCCGGCGCCTCTATGTTCTCGACAGAGAGCGTTTTCTGCGGCTGCGGCTGGTGCATGACCAGGCTCTGGCTTGGCCGATTCTCCTGGTAGGGGGGTCGGGGTGGGAGAGGATGCTGCTGATGCTGCGTGAAAGGAGGGCCGTGAGCTGGCGGTGGGTGAAACGCCGGCGGCCCGTGCGCGAACCCAGGCATGCCGAGGGCCATGCCTTGCGGAGGCTGCGGCTGCGTGCCATAACCACCCGATGGCGGCAGACGCACTACGGGGCGTCCTGTCGAGCCGTCCATGGCCATGTGCGGGTGCATGGAAGAGGCAGCCGGTGGGATGATAAAGTCGCGGCCGACATCTTGGGCAATCGAAGACCGCCGACTCGGCGCAATGCTCGGCGTGTACACGCTGCCGTTGTACACGCTGCCGTTGTAAATGCTCCCGTTGAAGATGCTGCCGTTGTAGTAGCTGCTCCCATACATGCTGGTGCGCCGCGAGATCCCCGAGATGGAGCCCATGACCGACCGTGTGCGGCTGCCGCGCGACCGCTGCTGGTTCGGGCGCAGCGCCCGGGGAATGAAGATAAAGGACCGGTCCACTGCCGGGAAGATCTGATGTTTCGGGTGACCCGGCAGGTCGATAATAACTGCCTTGTCGCGCCGCAGAGGGGGGCGGTGGTCGGGCAGTTTCGTGTACTGCATGACCTTGAACTTCTCAAACGTGATGGGCTCCTTCATGGGAGGAATGAACACCCGGATCGTCATCGTCCCCAGCAGTTTCTCCACTGACATCGCCCGGTTGATAGGCACGGCGCTGGACGGACACGTGGGGATCGTGGTTGCGGCTGGCGGCGGCACGGCGATAGACATCTGGCTGCCGCCATATTGGCTGCTGGTCTCAAAGTTCTGCCGCCGCGGGGGGACCACCACCCGAGCTACACTGGGCCTGGCCACCACATCGTGCATGTCATGTGTCCAGGGCGCATTGACCGTCGGGTCTGCTTGGTTTTGAAATTGGTTGCTATCACGAGTTAGCAGGCACATAGAATAGGCAGGGGGAGAAGGTGGGGGGGGGGGACAACATACTACATCGGCGAGGGCATGTTGGCGTAGCCGCCACGGCCGCCTCGGCCTCCTCGTCCTGGCCGTCCAAAGGGACGAAACCCATTTGACGCCGGTCCTGTACCGCGATGGTCGTGCATGAAGAACGCGCCCCGGTTGGGCACGAAAGCAGGGTCCTCGTCCCTCCGCTGCCTGTACAGGTCGTGTTCCCGGCGTTGTCTTTCGTAGGGCGACTCCCGTGGCGTTTGTTGCGCACCGGCTGCTGCCGGAGGCGTTCCCGCTGGTGCTGGTGTTACTGCGGATGATGAGGATACAATGGCCGGCTGGGGTGCTTTGGTGGCTTTCGGCGTCGGCGTCGCAGCAGCCGCCGCCGAAGCTGTGTCGGATGGTGTCTGGGACGACACTGCGTTGGATGCGGCCTTGGTGCTTGGCGTTTCTGCCGCTGCTGGCGTTTCTGCCGCTGCTGGCGTGGCCGCCGTTGTTGGTGTTGGTGTTGACGCCGCAAGCTGCTGCCGGCTGGGGGGTGTCGACTCTGCTCGGCGTGCAGCCGCTACCACGGCAGACACCGCATCACCGCGTGGCACAGCGTCAAACGCAATGCTGTCCGCTGCACTCGACGGCCTCCGGGGCGCCCGGATGCCAGGCGCCATGCCGTTCCCTTTGTTCCCCCGCTTGCTGTCCCTCGGGCCGCCGGCGAGGCCTTTGCGGCTCTGCTGTGCTGGCGTGGACGACGAATTCTCCTTCCCACGGCCGGTGTCACCGTTAATGGCTCCTCCCGCGAGATCGTGCCCATCACTGGCCGCGGACCCGTCTGTCATCGAGTCATCGTTGACAAGGTCCACGGTCAAGTCACCACGGTCGTCGTGGTCGTCACTGCCCTCGTCCTCGCCCGTCCGACGCCGCTGGCCAACCACTCTCTTACGGCGTGGCCCGGTGTGCTTCTGTGTGGGAGCAGCGGAGGCAGCAGCCATGATGCCCTCTGGTTATGTCTGTCGCGGGAAGAGGGAGGGCGGAGGGCGGACGTGGAGGGAAGGCGTCGGTAGAGGCGTCACGGCAACAGCGACGGCGATGGCGATGGCGATGGGCTTGGTGGGACGTCGAGATGGCAATGGCACGAGAGACGGAGAGCAAAACGGGCGATGGATGAGACGGACACAACGGATGCGTACGGCGAGAGCTAGAAAGAGCTGGCGGTGAATGGGAGGAGGAGGAGGTCGAGCAGCGAGGTCAGGAGGGCAAGCAAGGTTGGATTTGGGCGGGTGTGCAGACGGAGAACGGCAAGGGCGCGGTCGGGAGAAGAAGAAGAAGAAGAAGAAAAAGAAAAGGAGCGGTCCAGGATGATCTTCTTCTTTTTGGCGTTTTTGGCGTCGAGCTTTGGAGATGGGAGATGATGGAAGGGGCGGCGGGTGATGAGGGTCGGGACGTCCAGCATACGGGGACAACAGTTGGCTGGCTGGCGACAATTGATGATGATGATGGGATGTATGTTGAGCGTAGGCGAACGAGGACAGGTGACCAAGGGACAGACGGCAGAGGGTGCGAGGTCCAAAGGTAGGTCGAGCGATGGACGGAAGAGCGGAGTCGGGCTAGGAGGCTAGGACATGGGTGAGCGACGATGACGACAGTGCGAGAAACAGCAGGTGCCCAAAGTAGCGTGTAAGTGTGTTAGATTGTGTTGACAGCATTCCCTGGGACAGACAGATTCTGGGGAAAGTGCGATGGACGGGGCAGCTTCGGAGAGGAAAGAGAATGCGGTTCTTCTTTCCCTTTTTTTCTTTTTTTGTCTGAGTTACTGAGGACACTGAGGAAGGAGTGGCCGTGTAGGCAAATTGGAGAAAATACGAACAGCTGGGACGGGAAAGAGCAATGGGCGGCACAACGTAATCTGCAGCATGACACTTTTTGGTCATTGTTTTCTAATTTTCTAATTCGTCTAGTTCACTACCAACTTGGTTAGTAGCTCTGATCTCGGGAGATGAAGCTAGCTAGAGGTGGGCTAGGGCGCAAGCTGGTCTGAGCGAGGGCGCTACAGGTAAAACCGGGGTGGAAGCAGTGACGAGGAAGCTCGAGTACATGGAGTGTCTTGGAAATGATGTAGATAAAATGGTGATTTTTTTTATTTTTTTTTTAAAAAAAGGAAAAGGAAAACATAGAAAATACGAAAGAAACACAAGATCAGCAGCCACAAAGCTCAAGGGCAAGAGCAATACGGAGTCGAACCAGGGAGGAAAGAGCTACCCTGCTGTTCAATTTACGGGCAGTTACTCCGTAGAGCCTCAAGGGCTAGGAGCTAGGATACGAGTAAGCAAGGGCCAGGAAGCACTAACACAGCAAAATCTGGCCGGTTCTCGACCGGCAGAGGGCGCGCCGCCTGAAGCAAGCTCCCCCAAGCTCAACGCCACGGCGACATGATCGGCATACGGCCGTGCTGTTCCCCAAATGCTCCGATGTAACTACCATAGTTAGTTGCTTTTTTGGCACTGTACGACGTACGAACGAGTACGGAGTACTCGTACTCCGTACATACTTCTCCACCAATGCTGAAGACGAAGCAGATAGTGCTTGTAGACGCGACAAAACATCACAGAAAACAGCCATTCGTAGACAAAGTGCAATGGTCCACACTGCAACCCGGAACAGACCGTTTGCAGGGCCTGGCCCGTTTGCCTGCAGCAACAGCTTAGCTCCCGCACCAACAACACGTGCAAGCAGCTGCTGTTGGTGCAACGCAGCAGGATTACGAAAATACCTTGCAGACACGTCAACAAAGACGGAGAAAATGCAGGAGATACGGTCCGAATAATAAAATAAAACATTTTTTTACGACGAAGCAATACAGCAAAAGGTGCATCAGATCATGCTGTAAAATACAAAAATACGTTGCATTCTTGGAAACTAGTCATAAAGAGCGGCGGTAGAAACCACACCAAAATCCTCCGCACCGCTGCTTAGGCACTGCCACTCAGTTGCCTTTGCCGCCACCCAGGTTCTGGTTGGCCTGGATCTTGGGAACGGCACCGAAGCGCACATTGCCCTGGTCCCAGATCTAAGCGAGTCAGTGACGTGTAAATGAAAAAAAAAAAAAAGACCTGAAGAGACAGTGACTTACAGCGTAGATGGACTTCAAAAAGACGTCACCGAGAATGTCAAATGGGTTCTCACCCCGCGACTGCACGCCGCCAAACCAGTATCCATCCTGGGGATCGCCAAAGACAAGGTCCTCCTTCTGGATGACAAAGTCAGTGTCTCCAATGGCAATGGAGAACGTGGGCAGCTTGTCGACCGTGATGGAGGTCGGAATCATGTAACCGCCCTGGTTGTCGTCGTACTTGGATCCTGCAATGGCCTTGTAGAGGGCCTCGACGGCGTCGTCGCCAATGAGGCACAGGGTGGTGCCGGTGTCGGCAATGGCCGTGTTGCCTGACCGGCTAAATTTGCTTCCGTTGATGGTGACCGAGGTGGAGGGGACCATCCAGAAGCCGTGCGACTTGTCAACGTCCGTCCAGGCAATCTCCTTGCCGGAGCTCTTGACGAGGTCCTGGTCAATGTAGCCCAGGGTGTAAAACGACTCCTGGGGCGCATCGCGAGTGCTGTAAAAGCACGACGTAAAGAGCTGCGCCTCTTGGGGCAGCGTCTTGCTGGCAATGAGGTTCTCGATCGGCGTGGGCTGGGGCGACGGCAGATGGTACTTGGTGATCGTGTTGATCGTGGACCACGCAAGGCCCAGAAGGCCGTCACTAGGGCTCTGCTGGAACTGCTCAGAGAGGTGGCTGGCAATCTCGACGGCCTGGTTCTTGATGGCAAGACCACCAATGGACACAACGTCGGTGCCGACATCACCAGATGCCGAGCTGCCGTCACCGTACGAGATCTTCCACTTTAAGTTGGAAGACTTTTCGAATGTCGTGGACTTGGATGCGTCGAACACGGTGTGGTTCTTCTGGGAATCCTGGGAAAGCTCCGTGGAGAACACCCAGAGATCGGCCGAGCCCGTGTCAAAGTCAAGCATCAGCTTCTGGGGCGGCGTGCCAATCTCGACCTCGGAAATGTAGAGAAGATCATCCTGATCCGAAGCCGGGTCCTTGCCGGTGCCATCGTCAGAGCCGGCCTTGTCGACCTTGTCGGCCTTGTCGTCCTTGGGCCGTCCAAGTGCAGCCTGCGCCGTGTCGGCCAGGAGCTGTCCACCCTGTTGGACAAACCCGCACTGGGCCAGCCTCGCATACGGACCAGGGCGCGTAGGCTTGAAGCCAAACTTTCTCACAGCCCTGGCATACTGCCGAGTGCCATTAGGCTTGAACTTTTCGTTGACCTTGACAGGGATCTTCTTGAGGCCGAGGCTGGCCTTGACCTCCTGCTGGACCTTGAAAGCTCTCTGCATTGTAGCGGGCGGGAGAAAGGGTGGAAGAAAGTTGAAGGAAGTGATGTAGAAGAGTGATGACCTGGTTGATAACAGGACAACAGGGAGCCGATATTTTAGGACTGGGCTGAGGTGTATAGGTGATTGTAGGTGTATGCGAGTTGAAGAGAGGCGAGAGGTGAATGACGATGATATGAGAGCGAGAGAGAGAGGCCACGAATTCTAATAGGAGATCAGGACGTATTGATAGATATACCAGATCTAGCGTCACCCCTGATCACGCGATAACAACAAACACACATGTTGCCTGGTGAGGGAGGGCGCGTGACCATTAGCACCTTCCTCGGACCGGACGCTCTTTCCCTATCCTACGGCGTTCGTCCAGTCGTGACTGCATGAGACAGGGCAGGCCGTCAGTGATCGGTGCTCTCACGGAAGGACCGACCGACACGCGTACGCCCGAGTTGATTTGGTGTGGTATTAGGCACGAGGACTCACCGCCGAGAAGGAGGGTTGGACTGTGTCAGATGAGGCCTCGTATGCTGGCCGGCAGCAGACCAGCCACCTCACGGAACGGCACTACACATCACGGGCATGCAAATCGGAGTCCGGGCTTTGTAGCACTAGGCGAAACAAATGATTCTATGGAGAGGCACGAGGCGGTGCAAAAGCCGGCGCTCGTGGAAGATAATATAGCAACAGCAGGAGTAGCAGCAGCATGCAGCAGGTAGTAGTGAACCAGATTGGCCTCAACATGTGACGCTCTTATCGCATACGCCTACGGGCTATGCCGGCAACCCCTCCGACAGGCGAGCCCCAACCAAGTAGCCCGGTCGTCGACAAGACATGCGCATCGCATATTCGACTCATCTACCGACAGATTCGCCCATAGACGAAGCCGCGCACGCCGTTGCTGAGCCAGCACTCCTCGCCGTCCTTGAGCGAGCTGGCGGGGACGGTGCCTTCGGAGATTAGGTTCCTGTTGGAGGTTAGCAAAGAAAATAAAATGGTATAAAATAGCACTGCCGCTTGTCGCAAACGTACCGTTCTAGCAACCAGCGCCTGGTGGTGCCGTCTTGGCTGCCGGCGCCGGCGTCCGGGGCATACTGTGAGGGCACGGGCGGCGTCAGCCAGCGGCCTTGGCGCCAGATGTACACCGTGCTGATACTGCCGTCCATGACCATGCCGGTGTTGGCATTGACAAGCAGGACCTCCCGGGCCTCGCCGTCCTTGATGCCGACCCGCTGCCGTGCCGCATCGTACTCGTGCCGGCGGGTGGTCTTGAAGTGCGTGAACGCGGACGGCGGCGTCGACTGCGTGTCCACCGACACGGGATATGGCGTCTTGCCCATCAGGGTGCGCAGGTCGCTCATCAGCACGGGCACGTCGTAGATGGGCAAGTTGCTGACGGGCGGGCCGTCCCCCTCCATGAACCCCAGCGACGGGAACTGCAGCGGCAGCAGGCAGCACAGCGGCACGGGCGGCGTGCTCGCGACCGTGACGTGGAGCTGGCCGTCCTGCCGCAGGGTGACGCGGCAGCGCTTGGGCTCGTCCAGCTCATGGGCGGCCACGTCAGGGCGGCCAACGCCGACGGCTTCGTCCAGGGCCGTTTCCAGCCGCTGCAGCCCATCGTCGCCCCAGACGACCGCAACCGCCGCATCCCAGCCAAAGTACGTGGCCGCGTGCAGCAGCCGGTCGCGGTGGTAGTCCAGCATGTAGTACGGCGACGAGTACCGGTAGTTCCACCCGCCATGCTGATAATCCCGTTGGCCGGTGGCGTCGCGGAGCGTCACATCATACCGCAAGGTGGTCAACAGCTCAAAGGGCGCGTCTTCTTCGGAGGCCGCCATGTAGAAGTCGAGGGAGGAAGGGTGGGTGGAGAGGGTATTGGTTGGATGACAGGCTGGCTGGCTGGCTGGCTGGCTGGCTGGCTGGCTGGCTGGTTGATTGGTTGGCCAGTGCTGGTTGGTTTTGTGTTGGTTGGAAAAGCACGCAGAGCTCAACGATGGGCAAATCGCGAGCCAGGAAGACGAGGAGGGCACGAGAGCACGAGAGCACGAGAGCACGAGAAGACGACGAGGACGACGCGAGCAAGAGAAAAGAAGACGACAAAGATATAAAGCCGCCGGGCGGTCAGGCAGTATTCCACAAGCACAAGTCAGACATCGCCATCACATCCCCTTGGGCGGCAGCATATATTCACTTGTGCCCCTCTGTGACGCCGGCAGCCGCTGGGCAGCAAAGCAATTTGTCATAGCTAGTACCTTCTAAGCTGTCCGAAGCTACGGAGCACGCCCTCTTCCTTCTCCTCCTCCTGCTCCTCCTCCCACTTTGCAACCGTTGCAGTCGCGGGTGCTGCGTCTTATAATAAAATCGGGCTGGTCGAATCTTGATTTTTGCTGCATCTCGACCCTTTTCTGCTATTATTCCATTTGATTAACCGCCCTGACCAGTGGTGCATCCGTTCCTCATTCCCCTCCTACGGACCCTCCTACGGAGTTACTGGCCGGCCCTGGCGGCCTGAGGCACCCCCGCGTCACGATTTATGGGGCCACGCCCGCGCTGGGTGGCCGGATGTCCCATCATGTATCCTAGTATCCTGCCTGGTCCTCGTGCCACCCCTCGTCCGACCTGCGAGCGAGGAAGGAGGGAAAACTGGGGGTAGGAGCATTTTTTTCTCTTGTGTGCAGCTCCTTCCCGTCCAAGCTCCTTTTCCCATTTAATTCTACCATTTTCTTTAAAGCGAAAGTGGATGCAGCACCGACATCATCGGTGGGAGCGCAGAAATCTACTCGTAGTGCGGGTGCGGGTGCGGGACAAAGTGGGAGTGCGCAGTAGACTGCGATGGAAAGCGAGCGAAAGGTAGCTACGAGTTGCTCGCCCAAAAAAAATAAAAATAAAAAATAAAAAACTAACAAAATAGCCAATCAATTCAATAAACAATTGACTAATAGTTCGGTACGAGTAACTCGTACTCCGTGCAGTCCCCCAAAATCGCAGCCTGGGATACAAGCCCAAAAAAATTCACTCCCAACCAACAAAAGCGGACGCCTTCTCCTCTCTCTCCCCCCCCCCCGGCAGCGACACAAAGACGCACCTTTTTTCGAGTACAACAATTCATAAGCATAACGCCTTTTTTATATTAAAATTTCCATTCCTATCCATTGGTTCCTTATCATATCTCGATTTTTACGAATTCGTCTTCCCCCCCCCCCCCCCTTCTTTGCAGCCTCAGCCACACGCTCAATCAATAGACCGCCATCCCCGAAAATCGTCATCCTCGAATCTCACGACTTTCCGTCCGGCTGTGCCCCTCTCCCGCCCCCGACCCCGACGCTCTTCTGTTCTCTGGTCTCCTCTCACGTGTCATCGCATCCTCGCCGTCCCTTCACACACCACATCCTCACAGTACAATGGCCGCCAGACCGCCCCCCATCATCTCGCCGCCAGCGGGCGCGTTCCCTCCGATCCCGACCACGACTACCACCGCTGCCATCCCCGTCGCCGAAAACTCGTCGTTCTGGGACCGGCTATCGACATGGGCCAGCGAGAACAAGGCCGCCGCCTACACCATTGCCGGCGTGGCCGTCGTGGTCACGGGTGCCGGCGTGGTGTACTATTCGCAGAGCAGCCGGTCGTCAGATGCTTCGCCGAAGCTCAGCAAGAAGGAGCGGCGGAAACGGAAAGAGGCCGAGCGCAAGTCGGCCGTGGCCTCGGACAGCGACAAGGCGGCTGCCAAGCAGTCTGTGGCGGCGCCCGCGTCGGCCGTGGAGGAGGAGCTGCCCGAGATCACCGAGACGACAGTCGAGGCCATGAGCCTCGATGAGCGCAAGAAGCTGGCCCTGAAGCTGAAGGAGGCCGGCAACAAGGCATACGGTGCCAAGGACCTCGACCGCGCCATCGACCTCTACTCCAAGGCCATCCTGTGCAAGCAGGACCCCGTCTACTACTCGAACCGTGCGGCGTGCTACAGCGCGCTCAGCGACTGGGAAAAGGTGGTCGAGGACACGACGGCGGCGATCAACATTGACCCCGAGTACATCAAGGCGCTCAACCGTCGTGCAAACGCCTTTGACCGGCTCGGCAAGTACAGCGAGTCGCTGCTGGACTACACGGCCAGCTGCATCATTGACGGCTTCAAGAACGAGGCCAGCGCGCAGGCGGTCGAGCGGCTGCTCAAGAAGTTTGCCGAGACCAAGGCCAAGGAGATGATGGCGACGCGGCCGGCCAAGCTGCCGAGCCCGACGTTTGTGGGCAACTACCTGCAGAGCTTCCGTGCCAAGCCGCGCCCCGAGGGCCTGGACGGTGCGGCGGACCTGGCCGAGGACTCGGGCAAGGGCCAGCTGCGCCTGGGCCTGCAGTCGCTGGAGAAGAAGACGGCCGACGGCTACGAGGAGGCGTCGGCGGCGTTTGCCAAGGCGCTGGAGCTGGGCGATCTGGGCGAGCACGAGGCGCTGGCCTACAACCTGCGCGGCACGTTCCTGTGCCTGTTGGGCAAGCACGAGGAGGCGTTGGCGGCGCTGACCAAGAGCATCGAGCTGGACGAGAACATGACGCAGAGCTACATCAAGCGGGCCAGTATGAACCTGGAGCTGGGCGCGCCCGCCATGGCCGAGGAGGATTTCACCAAGGCGCTCGAGAAGAACAGCTCGGACCCGGACATCTACTACCACCGCGCGCAGCTGCACTTTATCAAGGGCGAGTTTGGCGAGGCGGCCAAGGACTACCAAATGTCCATCGACCTCGACAAGGACTTTATCTTCTCGCACATCCAGCTGGGCGTGACGCAGTACAAGCTGGGCTCGATCGCGTCGTCCATGGCGACGTTCCGCCGCTGCGAGAAGAACTTTAGCAAGGTGCCCGACGTGTATAACTATCACGGCGAGTTGCTCCTGGACCAGGGCCGGTACCAGGACGCGATTGAGAAATTCGACAAGGCCATTGAGATGGAGAAGGAGACCAAGCCCATGAACATGAACGTGCTGCCGCTGATCAACAAGTCACTGGCGCTGTTCCAATGGAAGCAGGACTTTTCCGAGGCCGAGAAGCTGTGCTCAAAGGCATTGATTAGTAGGTTTTTCTTTTTCTTTTTTTTCTCTTTTTCTTTTTTTTACGTCTTCTCTCTACGCTCTCTCTACGCAGTGCTAACAACCATCCAGTCGACCCCGAGTGCGATATTGCCGTGGCCACCATGGCCCAGCTGCTGCTGCAGCAAGGAAAGGTCACCGAGGCCCTGACCTACTTTGAGCGTGCCGCCGACCTCGCCCGCACCGAGGGCGAGCTCGTCAACGCGCTGTCCTACGCCGAGGCCACGCGGACACAGATCCACGTACAAGACAAGTACCCGGGCCTGGCCGCCAAGCTCCAGGGCATGGGCACCGGTCTGCGGTAGATCTCTTCTTAGGGGGGGGGGACGAGAACCAAGATCTGAGATCCGAGAACCAAGATCTGAGACCCTGGCGAGAATAAAAAAATATAATTGAGACGGCTTTGTTCTCGTCCTCTCCTTATCTTGCAGAACCCCCCTTTTTTTGCTCTTTTGGCATGGAGTTTTTTTTTTACCAAATACTCTATGTTGCCTTTTTTTCCTTGAACTTGACAAATGCTGTACTATTTTTTCTCTCCCTCTCTCTCTCTCCTATCTTTCCGTCCTCCTATCTCCCCCTACCTTTCCTTTCCTCCTTGGTCACTCTGCACTTTTTTCCCTTTTATTTCCTGTGGTTTTTTTTGTCATGTCATTGTGTATTACCCGTTTTATTGACCCCTTGGCCTTTTCTCTTGCTTCTTTGGTCCTTGGCCGCCGCGGTCGTTTTTCTTTTTTTTTGTTCTAGAAAAAGAGTACGGGGGCAGCGTGCCGAGCAAACCGAGCAAGTCTTTTGTTTTTGTATCAACATAAAAGGGGAGGTGTTGTTCACATCAGGCTGGGGGCTGTATAAAAATTGACGATTATTCAAATGATAAAAAGAATGATGCTGTTGACTGTATTTTTGTTATATATTCTTGGACTGTATCGCCACTCTTTAGTCAATGAATTCAATAATGAATTTCTTGTAGAACTCGAATAAAATTTTTTATCAGCCAAGAAAAAAATAACAGCATTCTAAACAATGTTTGATATTCACGTACGATCTCAACAACAACAAAACACATCAGCTACCTTGCCGCAACTCGTACTGTTCGCCCAAAGGCAGCATGCACAATTGGTATCTTGACGTCCAAGAACAACAAAGTAATCATATTGACACAAACAACTAGTTTTCTTTCAGCAACCAGAGAGAAAAGGTGATATATATGAAACAACAATGCAACCAAAAACAGACAAAAAACAATCAATCAATGAGAAAACATTAAAAAAAACGTCAACACTCCAACGCGTATAAACAAGAGGGGAAATAGAGGGGAAAAAATAGAGAAAAAAAATAGAAAAGACCCAAAAATACAAAAACGTGTCAGCTCAGTTCGAGAGCCGAGCAAACAGCTATGCGTGTGTGAAGAGATATGATGACAGAGGGGGAAGAAAGGGGAGGCCTGCTGCACGGTATCGGCCTGGTGCCCATATGTGCAACGGAAAAAAGAGGCCGTTATTGTAGAGCAAGACACCCCAGAATTAAGGAGGTAGTTGAGGACGAGTAAAACGAGATACGTTGGCGGCCAAATAAATGGCAAACCAACTGAAGTCGACTTTTTTTTGTTGTTGTTTTCGTTGTGAACATCATCTCTAGTTCTTGGCAACGGTCAGGCCGAGACCAACACCAAGGGCAATGGCGATGATGATAAGGACCACCACCAGGAGGCACCACCACTTGAGCTTGCGGCGCCGGCGGGCGTGGTCGATGGCCTTGACGACCTGCTTATTGCCATTGTCCAGGTTGGTGACGGCGCCCGCTGTCTGAGAATCCATGTGCTCAAACGCAGGGTCCTGCTGGACGACAAGGTTATCCATATCCACAAACAAGCTGTTGAGCTCGATAATCGACCGCTCAATGTTCTGGAGCTCGTTGTGACGGGCACGGACGGCACCCAGCACCGCGGCGGCCTGGCCAGAGCGGTTCGTCTGAAGCTGTGGAGAGTTAGACACGGGATCTAAAAAGACTCAGAGAGAGAGAGAGAAAGCAGAAACACTTACAGCCGTCTTGAAAATGCCATCGTTGCCCCAGTCGGCTTCGACAGCCTGCTGGACCTCTTCGGGGGACGCGTCGGGGTTCACAATGAGGAACTGGCGGGAAATCTGCTCCCGGTAGCGCTCGCGGTTGGCCTGCTCCTCCTTCATGTACTCCTGCAGCTCACGCTTAAAGTCGTTGCTCAACGTCTCAAACTGGCGCTTCTTGAGGGCGTGGGTGTTGTCGGCGGTGCGCTCGCAGTCGCGCTTCAGGACGTCCAGCTCCGCGCGAATCTGGCCGTTCTTGATCTGGGTCTCGGCGACAAGCTGCTCGAGCTGCTGGGCGGCGCTTGGGTCGTTACCGCTAAGCGAGCGCTGGTGCAGGCTGCCAATGGTCTGGATGCTTGTCGTCAAGGACCGGATCGAGCCGCGCACGTTGGACACCTGGGTCAGGTACTCCTGCTGCGACATGACGGGTGCGCCGCCAGCTGCCTGGCCGTACTGCTGCATCTCATGCTGTTCCTAATGGGGTGAGGGATTGGTTAGTTACCGCGCAGGTGACATGAGGCATCCTGCTGATGCGTGCTAGATATATACTCACTTGACCATAGCCACTCTCAGCGGCGGGCGCCTGGGTGTACGGGTTGCCCTGGAACTGTTGGTACTGGTTCGGGGCCTGCTGCCCCTGGTTCGGGTTGTAGGCCATCGAGTTGGCGCGGTATCGCGACCTCCGGATCGGATCGTGCGGGCGGTTGCGGTTGGTCTGTTTTTTTTTTTGTTGTTGTTGTTTTCGTTGTCGAGGGCTCAAGCGACCGGTAGGATGCGCGACGACGAGAAGAGACAGAAAAGTTCAATCAGACGCGCGGAAACGATAACGTCGCAAATGCCAAAATAAAGAAAGGAGAGGAGACACAAATTGAAGAATCCGAGCGGCTCGAATTGGGTGACTATGCGCAAAAGCGGCGAATGGGGAAACGGGCTTTCTTGGGGATAAGCGGCCACACAGACAGTGAACAAAAAAAAAAGAACAGCAACACAGAAAAAGAAATCAGGCTGCTTTGTCCTTCTCTATCCGACGTCGTTCTGGGCGGGTGGATGAGAACGAAAAGACGGAGCGAATGGAGATGGGGGGGGGGGGGATGAGCACAAAAACGAGAAAAGGCAAGGGCGTGGGAAATTAAACGATAAAGAAATAGGCCTACAAATAAACAGCAAAAATCAAGCACGAACTAGTGACCGCAATAATAAAATTAAAGATTTCATAACAGCCAGGGCGGCCTTTTTGGGAGCTACGCAGGGAAAAGCCCCACTTGCCCCGACCCCGATCGTTCCTTCTTGACAGGGAAGACGGAAAGGAAAAGGAAGCCCGCCTCGCAGCGACGCGTCGTTTGCGCTGCGGGTGGGCGTATGACGTTTCTTCTTCATTTTTCTCGCTTCTTCTTTTTCGGTTTCTTTTTCCCTTTTCCTTTTCCTTTTCCATTTTTATCTTTGCCTGGTCATCCGGTGGTATTGCTTTCTCGCCGCCTTTCTACAGTTTCTAATGCTGGTGCCTGTGGCCAAAGTGCGGAAGGCGCGATGGCGAGAGCGCGAGAGCCTACGGAGCAGGCAGGTACGGAGTAGGAGTTGGCCACTGGTGAGATTTCCGTATCACGCGGAAGGAACGCCAGAATTAGGCAGGTTCGGCGTACTGCAGTACGACGATCCACATTTACGTAGCAAATCATTCGAATGTGGCTTAGTTTTTGCCTCTGTGCCTCTCCTTATGTACTCTCGTACGGGTAAACATTTGCAAGGGGAAACAGACAAGTAGAACTACTCCGTACGAGTTCGTAAAACCGGCAGTTGCGGGTCAGTGATTTGCTGACAGGCTCTCAACAGGGCAGGTCAAAAGCGCCACGATCTACATCAGAAAGGGGGCACTGCAGACCGCATATTTCCTGATAGCTGCATAAAAGACGCGAATGCACATTTATTCGTTGGTGATTATGAGATGTAGCCTCTTTAATAGGCTGTACGAGTGAATACGAGAAGTTTTTAGAACATACAAATGTGCTGAGGACAAACCTTATTATTGGACCATTCGTAAATTTTAAATCACGTGATATGTCATTGCTATTTGCATAGTATCACGTGTACCGGCGGTTTGTGTCGCAGATGTCGCACCACATGCCAGTCTGCCTGTGCCTCGCATGGTAATCAGACATACGGTGTACGAATGCAAAGAGCACTACGGAGTACACTGTATCAGTAAGACGATGTCAGCAGTGTAAGCCCTACGAGAATAGGACTCGTACGCATCATGGCTGTGACTCGGCAGAGTGATGAGGCTGAACTGAATATGTGGGCAGGGGAAGCACATAAACGCGTGGACGTCTTTGGCCGAGGCTGTACCCCAGAGTAATTATCGTAGCTGCATCGCGGTGACTTCCTGTTGGAGATATGCAATAAAATACTTTATATATGCTGACTAATCAAACCAAGGGAATCAAAACGAAAAAACGCCTAAAAGCAAATGCCAAAGAACAATGATGGCGTAGTGGCTGCCTCGGCACAGCCCCGAGCAGCAAGCCACGACTCCTTGGACTTGAACGTTGATCCTGTACACACGACTCTGTCTCGTGGTGGCTGATCAAGGTGTCCGCGAGCACAGGTGCCCGATTCTGCCGCCTTTTGAATTCTCGCGGCATGCCGCTTATGTGTTGGTGCGCAGCCATATCGAGTGCGCGGTGCAAGAGTAGAAAGAGAGACAGAGCGACATGGATTTGCGGTGCAGTGGCCACGTGACAGCATGTAAAGACCAGACTGCACGCCCTCCCCAAAAGGCCCCTCACAGATAGTCCTTCTTGCGGCTCGTGCGCGTAAACTGGTTCAGGTGCCACTCGACGTGGCCGTCCTTGTTCTCGAGGGTGCCGTTGCGGATCTCAAACAGCTTCATGGACATGCGCGGGCCGACCTCGGACAGCTCGACGGCGTCGTGGGCGGTGCGCACATAGACGTAGTGGCGCACCTCGATGACGTCCTCAATGTTCTTGAAGATGACGACGCGGTTGGACAGCTTGGACTTGCTCGTGATGGGGTCGCGGGGCGGGAACAGGTGCTTGAGCACCTTGCACACGCGCTCGCCGAGGCGGGTGGTGAAGCCCTCAAACATGAGGTGCGGGTAGGCCTCGGACACGCTGCCGCGGATGCTGCCGGGGATGTCGCCGCGCATGAGCACGTTGTGCAGCGAGAAGGAGACGGTGGGGCCGTGCGGCAGATGCGAGACGACGAGGCCCGTGGGCGTGCCGCGGTGCTCGGACAGCAGCACAATGTCGGTCAGGCCGCCGGCGTTGGCGGAGCGCACGCAGTCGTCGAGGATCAGGTTGCCGCGGTTGAGGCGGATGGCCGTGGGGATCAGCAGGCGGATCTCCTTGCTGAACGCGGTCAGCCGGCTCGACGACGAGCGCGACGTCGTCACCAGCACGCGCGGGTCGACGAGGCCGCTGAGCTGGGCGTACTCGTCGTCGATGTCGAGCTGCGCCGTGGCATCGAGGTCCTCGCGCGACTCGTCGTAGGCGAAGTCCTTGCGCAGGGCCTTGTCGTCGGCAATGCTCTTCTCGAGGGGGCGGCCCTGGGCGATGGCCGTCCGCAGCTTGGCGCGCCTCTCGTTGATCTCGGCCTCCTTGAGGATCATCGCCTTGCGGTAGAGATAGTCTCTCCGTTGGCGGGCGGCTCGGCGCTGTATGGTCAGTATGGGGGGGAACAGGGCTGATCAGTTCATCGTATACATACAAGCATGATGGCGGCTGTGTGAGATGGGGTGAGATGTGGGAGAGGGGGAGAGGATAAACGTCGGAATATCGAGAGTGTCGATGAAGCGCAAAAGTGAGGATGTCCAAAAAAATAAAAAATGTTGGCGATAGACGCGATAAGCTCTTATCGATAAGAGATTACGAGTGGCGACCGTGCACGTGACCCCACCACAATGCAAACGGTTGGTGCTTTGCCGCCGCCACCCCTCCCGCGCAGCCAAATCGCGTAGCACCTTCTATCGTACTCCGTATGCACCTAACGCATTCCGTAGCCTAGTCGAAATCTTCTATCACCATCCTCACGACGTCGCCCGACGTTTTGCGCAACGTCACCCTTTTTGACGACACATAGGATTGCGACGATATATCTGGAATATCCCCTCCTACGGGAGCACCCTACCAATCGACAACTCCCCTCCGCTGATCCTGCTGCCATGGAGGGCGCCTTCAACCATGTGGGCAACCATTTGCTCTCCGACTCGGCGGCGGCTATCAACGCTGCCGACAACGACGACCTGTCCATGGTCGACCCCGACGAGAACCCGCTGTACAACAAGTACGGCGGCGGCGCCGAGCTGGACGGTGCCGGTGCGCGCGGCGTGCCGCGGCGGCGCCAGGACGACGACGACAACACGACCGAGAACTACGACGATGCCGACAGCGAGAGCATTGTGAGTGCGGCGGCCGACGGCGTGCAGGGCCTGAGCCTCGAGGCCGAGGCCGAGGAGGAGGAGAAGGAGCTGCCTCCTCACGCATGCGCGTAGGTTTTTTTTTTTTTTTTTTTTTTCTTTCCTTTTCTTCACTCCCCGTCTATACTTCTTCAAAGTCTAACTATCTAGATACTGTGGCATTCACTCACCGGCGTCGGTGGTCAAGTGCATCCACGCCAACTGCAACAAGTGGTTCTGCAGTGCGCGCGGCAACGCATCGTCGTCGCACATTGTCAACCATCTCGTGCGGGCGCGCCACAAGGAGGTGCAGCTGCACCCCGAGTCGTCGCTCGGCGAGACCGTGCTCGAGTGCTACAACTGCGGCGTGCGCAACGTCTTTTTGCTGGGCTTCATCCCGGCCAAGTCCGACACCGTCGTGGTGCTGCTGTGCCGCCAGCCCTGCGCCGCCAGCACGTCCTCCAAGGACATGAGCTGGGACATTTCGCGGTGGCAGCCGCTGATCGAGGACCGCACGTTCTTGTCGTGGCTCGTGACGGTGCCGACGGACGCCGAGCAGCTGCGCGCGCGCCACCTGACGCCCGCCACGATCGGGCGGCTCGAGGAGCTGTGGAAGGACAACGCCAACGCCACGGTGCAGGACCTGGAGCGCGGCAACAGCGTGGACGACGACCCGCAGCCGGTGCTGCTCAAGTACGACGACCCGTACCACTACCAGAACATTTTCGGCCCGCTCGTCAAGATGGAGTCGGACTACGACAAGAAGCTGAAGGAGGCGCAGTCCGAGGACAACCTGATCATCCGCTGGGACTACGGGCTCAACAACAAGCACATGGCGACGTTCATCCTGCCCAAGATCGAGTCGGGCGACGTCAAGCTGGCCGTGGGCGACGAGATGCGGCTGCGGTACAAGGGCGAGCTGCGGCCGGCGTGGGAGGGCGTGGGCTACGTGGTCAAGATCCCCAACAACCAGTCGGACGACGTGAAGCTGGAGCTGCGCAAGACGGGCAACGACAAGTCGATCCCGACCGAGTGCACGCACAACTTCTCGGCCGACTATGTGTGGAAGGCCACGTCGTACGACCGCATGCAGGTGGCGATGAAGACGTTTGCGGTGGACGAGATGAGCGTGTCGGGCTACCTGTTCCACAAGCTGCTGGGCCACGAGGTGGCGGTGATGCCGGTCAAGACGCCGATGCCCAAGAAGTTCATGGCGCCCAACCTGCCGGCGCTCAACGGCAGCCAGGTCAGCGCTATCAAGGCTGTGCTGACGAACCCGCTGAGCCTGATCCAGGGCCCGCCCGGCACGGGCAAGACGGTGACGTCGGCCACGATCATCTACCACCTGGCCAAGCAGAACAACAGCCAGGTGCTGGTGTGCGCGCCGTCCAACGTGGCGGTGGACCAGCTGTGCGAGCGCGTGCACCGCACGGGGCTCAAGGTGGTGCGGCTGACGGCGAAATCGCGCGAGGACGTGGAGTCGTCGGTCAGCTTCCTGTCGCTGCACGAGCAGGTGCGCATGAACGACACCAACGTCGAGCTCAACCGGCTGCAGCTGCTGCGGCAGGAGACGGGCGAGCTGTCCAGCACCGACGAAAAAAACTACCGCAAGCTGACCAAGGCGGCCGAGCGCGAGATCCTCAATAACGCCGATGTGGTCTGCTGCACGTGCGTGGGCGCGGGCGACCCGCGGCTGGCCAAGATGAAGTTCCGCAACGTGCTGATCGACGAGTCGACGCAGTCGGCCGAGCCCGAGTGCATGATCCCGCTGGTGCTGGGGTGCAAGCAGGTGGTGCTGGTGGGCGACCACAAGCAGCTGGGCCCCGTCATCATGAACAAGAAGGCCGCCAAGGCCGGGCTCAACCAGTCGCTCTTTGAGCGCCTCGTCAAGCTGGGCCTGTCGCCCAACCGCCTGACCATGCAGTACCGCATGCACCCGCGCCTGTCCGAGTTCCCGTCCAACATGTTTTACGAAGGGTCGCTGCAGGACGGCGTGACCGAGCAGGAGCGCCTGCGCCGCGACGTCGATTTCCCCTGGCCCGTGGCCGACACGCCCATGATGTTCTGGTCCAACCTGGGCAACGAGGAGATCTCGGCGTCGGGCACGTCGTACCTCAACCGCACCGAGGCGTCGCACGTCGAGAAGATTGTCACGCGCTTTTTCAAGGCGGGCGTCAAGCCGGCCGACGTCGGCGTCATCACCCCCTACGAGGGCCAGCGCAGCTACATTGTCACCACCATGCAGAACACGGGCACCTTCAAGAAGGAGAGCTACAAGGAGGTCGAGGTGGCGTCGGTCGACGCCTTCCAGGGCCGCGAGAAGGACTACATTGTGCTGTCGTGCGTGCGCTCCAACGACAACCAGGGCATCGGCTTCCTGTCGGACCCGCGCCGCCTCAACGTCGCCCTGACCCGCGCCAAGTACGGCCTCGTCATCATCGGCAACCCCAAGGTCCTGGCCAAGCACGACCTGTGGTACCACCTGCTGGCCCACTTCAAGGACCGGAAGTGCCTGGTCGAGGGCCCCCTGAGCAACCTGCAGCCGTCGCTGCACCAGTTCAGCCGCCCCAAGCACAGCTTCCGCCCGCCGCGCGGCTTTGGCAGCAGCGACCTGGGCGGCACGGCCAGCAGCAGCAGCGTCACCGGCGGCGGCAGCAGCATCGGCGGCAGCAGTGTCGTGGGCGGGGGCGGCGGCAGCAGCATCAGCAGCAGCATCAGCCGCTACGGCTACGGACCCCTTACCGTCAGCAACACCGGGTCGCGCTACGGCGGCCACGGTGTCGGCCACGGTGTCGGCCACGGCATCGGCCACCACGGCGTCGGTCACGGCGTCGGTCACGGCGGTCACGGCGGCCATGTCGGCCATCATAGCCACGGCCCCAGCAACGCCACCAGTATGGGTCGCGACTTTGACACGGGCTCGCTCATGTCGTATATCCCCGACGATGTGTCGTCCATCCACAGCTCGGCGCTGGGTGGTGGTGGCGGTGGTGGTGGCGGCGTTGGCGGTGCGGGCCTGGGGTCGTCGTCGGCGTCGGCGGCGTCGTCGTACGCCAACATGTTCTCGGGCTTCAGCGCCGACCAGTGGCCGGGCCTTCCGGGTGCCGGGTCGATGTCGATGGGCCGGTCGGGCGGCAAGGGCCGGGGCCGGGGCGGCGGCGCCGAGAGCGTGGCGGGCGAGAGCGTGGCCAACTCCGAGTACACGGACACGACGGCCAGCTCGAGCGTGATCGGCGGCAAGGGCGTCGGCCAAGGCGGCGCCAGTCTGGGCGCGGGCCTGCACGACGCCGTGACCAGCGACCGCCTGACGTCGTACAGCCAGAGCGACCGCCTGAAGCAGTTTGTCGAGACCAGCGGCCGCATCGCCGCGGGCCACGGCTACCGCCGGTACGACGACGACCAGCAGAGCGTCAGCACCACGGGCTTTGCCAGCCAAGTCGGCGGGCCGGGCTATGACTGAGGGGGGGGGGGGCGCCCACGATCCGAAGAGGAGAGACACCCCTTGTACCATCGAAGCTACCGATATCCTTCTCGCCTGGCCATGGCAGCCCCGCCTATTTCCAGCAAGAGAAGTGACAGAGCTGTTTTGTTTGTCCATTTTGCTTTTGCGTCTGCATCTGCAAAAAAACAAACGCCACGGAGATGCCCAAAAGACCGGAGGGCGTAGTACACGATGCGCGCGTACTATTACTTTTTTGCAACAAAGTATCCGATGCCAGACCGAACAGAGCACCGCCTGGTGCCTTTCTGGTTTCTTTGGCCCTGTTTTTCCAACGATATCATCAACTGATATCGATTTTTCGTCATCACAAGCAGCACACACGGCCGGCCGGGTGGCTCGATGAGGCCTGTCCTGCCGATGAGCACAGCAGGATGACCTAGCTAGGTGTACCGGGTGTACCTGATGGGAGCTGCCGAGAGCCCGGGACTTTAGCAGCCCAAGGCAGGATGGGGTTTGTCTGCGTGCCCTGCCGATGCCGGATGGGCACGTGATCTGGATGTTGACATGTGCTGTGACCTCTGATCCCACAGCCTTGGTGGCAGCAGGCTGGCTGTTTGCCTCAGCACCCCCACAGGCGAGTGGCCCGGCTGATTCAGCAGGTGGACTGAGAAGAAGAGAGACATTGTTATTTTGCTGTTGTACTGTGAGAGTTGCCATGGAGGATGCTGTCTTTGGCGGTGGTGTCTTGTTAGAATACGCTGGACAGTATGTGAGAGGAGATATTAAAACAATAAAACTACCTGATTTTTCATCACTTTAGCAGCTGTACCTGTCTAGTGCATTAAAAGTCACCTCTCACGCACTGCTCACAGCTACTAGATGGACCACGCACTGCTCACAGCTATTAGATAGACACTGTTTATTGCACAAGATAGTGCTGGCCAAAAAATGGATACACTGCTATTCTAGGGGTATTGTGCTGCAGTGCATGCAAGGGGGAGACGAGACAACAGATGAGAAAAAAGACACGCAACCGACCAATCGTGCCGCCCAGGTAGCATCGTGCTGGGCCATCACCACCAAAGACGACTTCCCGTCTCTCAAACGATTGACAGAGCGTTGCACGCCACTCTCTGCGCGTGTTGGTGGGTGACCGGGCCGTTGGAGAGGTGGGCACACTTCACACCCAGCCGGATGGGCACACAGTCGTAGGGGACCACGCCGTGGCCGCCATAGGCGTATTGCAACACCATCAGCGGGGTGTTCTTGTACTGCGGCAGTCTGCGTCTGCACGCGATAAAGGTGCCGTGGCCCTTCTGGCCAATGTGCACATAGTTGGCGCTGATGGCGGCGGGTGTGCCGGCGTTGCCGACCGAGATCAGCACGTACTTCTCGCCCGGTGCTGCTTGTGGCGGCACAGTGAGGGCGTATGGGAACTCGCCACTGTCGGTCAGGATGCTGGCCGGGTGCCCAGGCCGCTGGTTGAGGTAAAAGACAGTCCCCGGGTTTCTCGCATCAAGGGCATGGAGGACACCCGTGTTGATGCCGGCACCGTAGTGATAACCATTCAGGTACATGCCGTGCACAGTGGCTGCCAGGGGGCTGTTCTTATCTGTGGCATGGGCATAGAGCCGGAAGCCATGAGAATACGCCTCGCCGCCGGTCTCGGTCGAGTTGGGCATGAAGTCGGCCACGTCATCGGCGCTGTCATCGATCCCCGTGTCGTTGGTGAGGGGCGACGCTGAGACCAGCGCCGACACACCCAGGGCGAGGAGGAGACTGAGGCGAGGAACCATCATGTTGGCGGTAGTAGTAGATGCAGTGAGGAGGGGATAGAGATATATGAGAAGTTTGAAAAAAAAGAAAAAAAATGAGATAAGGCGGAAAGAAGACAGGAGCTGAGGATGAGAGGAGGAGAGAGAGAGAGAGAGAGAGAGAGAGAGAGAGAGAGAGATGGGGATGGAAAAGAAGACAGAGCTCACCGGGACCTAGATTTAATAGCAGCCGCTTTCTGGAACATCAACAACATTGCCATCTGCGCCTTCCGTTGTTGTTTCCATGGCTGCCGGGCCGGACGTGCCTTCCTGCACTCCATGTTGCGCGCAGCAGTTGCGTGTCTGACTCGCACGCTCCTTCCACATTGGAGGTAGACATCGACGACGCCTTCCGTGGCCGGTCTGGTGCTCTTTCTAGTCTTGTCATAGGAGGCCAAAGGGGAAGTCACGATCCAACAGAAGCGGAAGTCAAGACCAGGAGGTAAAGCCACTGTACGATGTCAAGGCAACGCTCTTTCACAATGATATTGTTATGGAAACTTCCATGGGAAGGAAGACTACTCCATAATACTGCTCCTTCTTTTTGTCAGACGTACACTTGGCCTGGCCCGGAAGCGAAAAGACTCACAAGGCAGTTTTGATACACACTGCTCATACAGACTAGGAAGTAGGTCCGGCTGCTGGGTTGACACTGACACGGGAGGAGGACATCGCTATGAGCTCTAAACAATAGGCCTTCGGATTGTGACGATAGCTTCCCGTGGACTGCTCAGGTCCAGCCTACGTGAACTGGGGATGACTGTCATTTCCAACATTCTTCTGAAAACATTACGAGTACATGAGAAGGTGCTCCCACAGGATACGCATCGATGATACCTGGACATGTGCCGTGAAACAGTACGAGTAAGTGATGGGAAAATTACGCCGTGACACCTCGAATCCTACGAGTGCTACAGGATCAAACTACGACAAAGTACTCTGTACATCAACAGCATGCAATGCTCATTCCCATGCACCCAGCAAAGAATACGATACTTGTTTCCACGGAGCAATCGGAGAAAACCACTCGTCGCATCGGCCCCGGACACGAGGTCAGGATCTGGGCTGTTCCACTGGCAGGGATGATGTGATGACATGCTATCTCGCGACCGTTGCAACAGTGGCGCCGAAGATGACCGTTGCAGAGGAGCGATGCAACGAGGCAGGCCACCCTTGCTCCAATAATAACCGCTTTGTTTCTTTTTGAATTATTTTGAATTTTTTTTGCGCGTAATAACAATAGTCCTGTCATCTCCCCCCTCTGGCCCATTTGGCTGGCTGGGTTGGTAAGCACAACGGGCATTGTACGGAGGCATCCTTCTACTCCATAGCATTTCGAGACAAGATCGACCTTGCCGCTGCATGTTTGTCATGAAGTTATCGACTCTGTTCCAGCTGAGCATGGGCGATGCATCCAGCACGGACCTGTTGCTCTTGTGGGCATGGCCGGGCTCGTCACAAATCACATTCTTCATCCCAACTGGGATAAGCTGCGCACGAGTAAGGTGTGCATGCTCTATGGAGTACGGAGTACGAGAAGAGATAACAACTTTGGGCCGGGAGAAAATGCGAACAGCGGATGGCCACGAGGTTGTTTGCGCCCGAAGACGGCACCAAGTACTCGTCCTCGAACAATGTGGTCTAAAAACATGGCTGTCAACCAAGTACGAGTAGACGAGATATATGACGTAGCACACCCCGACGACGACAAATGGCATGTGGTCTTGGGATCAATGCTGCCAGATGCATACTCGTTTATGCCCCGATGGGAGTGGCCCGCGGTTTTGCGCCGAATTGCATGACACAACAGCCGCCCCAAAGTCAGCGAGGGAGGCTTGGCGCAAGCCTGCACACCTGTTGCACGCGGCCACATAGCAGGGGGCCGAGCATAAGACCATCCCGCGGCGACCCAATGACTCCAAGAATCAAGAAACAAGGAACCAAAGAACCCGAGAGCTAAAGAACCAACCAACCAAAGAACCCAGAAAGGCCACGAGCCGTCGGACAATACTTTGCAGTTCGAGTACTACCCGATGGCGACCGTTGCACAGCAGGCCCAAGGCCCGTCAGGCGCGCTTGGGCACGGGTACGTGCATACATCGTCGACGGCACGACAAGGCGTGAGAAGATATGGTGTACTCGCATTACTCGTACTCGTAGAGGTCGTGAGAAGGCGACACTAAGATGGATGGCTGGATGCATGCCTGGATGGTGTAAGCACGCCCTGCACGTCCGGCCACACCTTCCCACGCTGCACTTCGTACTCCGTACTCGCACTTCCGTAGTGCCTTCCCTTGACGATAGAGGACTGGGAAACGTGGTCCTGGGTCCCACCTTTTGAGGAGGTGCATATGGCGGCTTTGGGAAGCTACAACCGGGCAGGATGGCCACACGAGACCTGGAAACTGCTGCTTTTGCCAACTTGCAACCCAGCGCACTTTTTGTAAGAGGAAGGAGCGGAAGACAGCTACGAGTAGTAGCGGCCCTGCTGTTTCGTGCGGCCCAAACAAGAAGGCACAAGGATGCACTTGCCGCTTGTGGAAAGTGCTTCCTGGCCCTGCGCCTGCCCTGCTGCAGAGGAAAGAGACACGCGATGGCGTCCTGCCAACTTTCTTCCCTCGCGCCATCTTCAAACAACCATGACCACACCGCCAGTCTCACGACCATGACCATCCCGTCTCTTCACTGGTACATGGCCGTACACACGCTGCTACTGGCTGGTCTTGCTGCATGCTCTGCAGCCGTGCCCGCGCTATTCAGGAAGTGTCCCTAAGCCCCATATGGAGCGGCTCGCCAGCGACGACGACGACATCTACGAGTACGACATATCAGGCCGGCAAAAGACGGGACCTGATTAGGCCGCGTTATTGGCCGCATGCTCGGCGTGCATTGCCTGGGGTTTTTGGGTTCTGGACTCGCCTCGCCAGACGGGCTCGCGAGGGGAGGGGCAAGATGTGTCCTAGACAAAAACAAAAAAGTAAGAGACTCATCGCTGCCCATAATGACAGACGGGTCAGAGGTCCACCTGTCACAGGGGGGGGGGGCCTTCACTCAAGAGGCAACTGTCCCAAGCACGCTCTCACCCATCCAGGAAAAGCGGCAGCCACTGGCCGTGACCAGGTCTGAGAGTCGGCAGAGCGCAATGCTACGGCAGCAGAGGGTCCACTCCCAAAAGAGCCTGGAATTTGGAACTGGCTGTCGATAACGGAATGGTGTCTATGCATGCCCTGCAATCTGCAATGAAAGTCAATAGCGTCCTTGGGCAGACAAGCGCGTTGATGTACGGGGTACGAGTATGAGTACAAAGTACTTCGTACTGTCTCGCGAGCGCAAAGAAGAGCAGTTTACGATGCCTCCGGGGCGAGCTGAGCGGCTGGGCTGTCTCTACGAGTACTCCGTGTCTGTTTCCCATCTCGTTTCCTGCCGGCATCCTTCTACCACTGATCCGTTTTCTACTCGTCACTTCTCACCTGATTCACAGCATCATCTTCCAGTGCCTCGGCTCGCCTTGTTGCTAGACAACTCGCTTGTCGGTCCTCGTGCAGCACTTTATCCCGCGTTCCTATCTACGGAGTATCTACGGAGTATCCCTCGATCCTTGTCGTCCAGCGTGTGCTCTCATCTCTCATGCAACCCTCGATTATCTTGGAGAGGCTCATCATACCAGTTGACGAAACATGGCCCGTCCTCCCCGCCCCCCCCAGTCACCTTGTCCGAGTACGGATAGACCGTGCCTTCTCCCAAGCGGGAACCACATCCCATCCTGGCTCAGTACTCAGTAAAGCAGGCTCTTGACTTCCCGCTCCCAAGCTATGGCGGATGCAAAGTGGGAAACCTCCCTCTTCCCTGACATCCGGCCTCTTCTCACCATGCGCTTTTCCCTACTTGGCACCCACTAACCTTGAGCACGAGCAACGCACACACCAGTCTGTCTTTCCCACCCATACTTTTGAATACCTGGCTCCATTCTAATCTCTCGGCAGCTATTCTACGAGTAGTATCTGGCTCCCGACCTTCAGCAAGCACCCCTCTTGACAACATATTTCTCGGCCTGACACCATCCCTATCTTGTCTTTGGCTCCCTTTTTTTTTTGTTGAGTGATCCAGTGATCTGTTCCCTCGAGCTTTTATCGTCCACCGAGTACGGAGTACGAGTACATTTTCTACTCGCAAAAGGCCATTTCTGCACAACTTTGCAACGGCTGGCGATCCGCATCCACTTGCTCCGTGTAAGTCGTTATTAGTCAAGTACCCGGTTCAGCTCGGTCAGACAAAGAACGACACCAACGGCAGCTAGACTACGGAGCACGAGTACACACCCTCTCTGTCCCGCCTCGGCCGGGCTCTGCTTGGGCTCCCATCCACGCCTGCACTGCCTGAGCCCTCCCTCCCTGTTGCATGCTATTTTGGGGGGTTTATTTTTATTGCGCATATAACAACTACCATATGCAAACAAGTATATATGTGTTCATTGCCCCGTCCTTGGTGTACGTGGGATCAACGAGTCTGCACCTACTTATCACCGCAACCACGCATTCTGGTATGCACGTCTTCCAACAGAACACACGGGCATTTGCTTCGACAAGAATTGATTATTCTGGCTTCTTGAACTCTTAAACTCCTTTTTTGGAAACCACCGCATGTTTACCAGCTCTTTCTTTCTTCCTTCATTGCAACACACCACACAGCTGCGCCAGCTACCACTATGCCGAGCATCATCACCGTCGATGCAGACAGCTTCTTCGGCGACCAAGCAACGGGCCCCGATACCGTCGGTGACCTATGCCTTGGAGCAGAGTTCAAGTTCCTGATGCTAGGAACCCCACGGCGTGCGATCGATACCACCTCATATGGCCGCCTTCGAAGCTCCTCGAGAAGCTTGGAAGCCACCCAAAACAGAGCGCATTCTGTTCTTGCGCGTGCCATCAGCAGAAAGACTGATAGGAAAAGGCACGCCACTTCTGGGACCACAGAGCTGATCCAACCCCGGGCAGTGAGCAAGACCGATATCGTCAAGGCTGGACACGGCGAGAAGAATTATTGGCCCTCTCACTGGATTGTCAAAAAGGCCAACTCTGTCGAGCATCGACCCGAGGACCCCCGCCCGTGCCCTCGGCGCACAAACGGCGTGGCCGTCTCTGTTGAGCTGAACTCGCCCAAGCTGGCGTGGAACGATGCCACTGTGCCTGTGCTTGTCAAACGCGTCCTGTCCCGCGTCCGGGACTTCCCAACCCATGTCAACTACACCTGTGACGTGCATGTGCACGTTGGGCGATGTGATGGCTCGGCCTTTACGCTTGTCACGTTGAAGAAGCTAGCAACCATCTTCTGGCTGGCCGAGCCGGCCATCCGCAGTGTGCGCGACCCTCACTCGCCCAACTTCAACCAAGCCTACACGTGGGGCTTTGAGCTGCGCCAGTACAGCCGGCTGGCCTTGGCGTTGGACAACAGCCACCCCGCGTCGGACCCTGTCAAGATTGGGCAAGAGATGCTGGCCCGCATTCGATCTGGGCTGGGCGATGCCGAGCAGGTGGCCGAGTGGTACCAGTACATGGATGGTGTCAGCAGCTCGGCCCCCCAGTACGAAGCCCTCCGTGCCATTTGGCGATGCTCGACGCCGCAGGAGCTGGGACTGCTGCTGTCTGGCTCACAGCGAGAGCACCGACGCCTGGGGTTCAACTTTAGCGCCTTTGGTGGCGAGGACGAGCGTTCGCGGACCAACCCTCGCACGATTGAGTACCGGATCCTGGAAGGCACTCTGCAGGACGACCTGGTGCTCGGGTGGTTTCAGATCTGCGGCAAGCTCGTGGAGCTCGGCATGAAGGGACGGCAGGCCGACTTCCACGAGACTGTGCAGTATCTGCTGGCCCAGCAGGCAGATTACGAAGATCTTCGGCTGTGCCTCGACGTGTTGCCGACGTGGCCTCTAGGGGCATCGGGTCGGACGGCCCGACCGCGTCGTGACGTTCTCTTTGCCGATCTCATGGGCCGTATTGGGGTTTGCGAATCAGCCTACGGGCCGTTCCAGGAGAAGATCCGGCGCGAGTACAGACCGGTATGAAGGCATCGGGACAAGCTCCTGGTGGAGTGCTTTTAGCGAGGGAGGCTGATCCTTTTTTTTGGATTTTATTTGCTTTGAGCATTTTTTTTTTCTGATTAGATTTTTGATGTTTTATATGTATGATTTTAGTTTTGGTATATCTTTTGGTTTTTGGTTTGGTTTGGTTTTTTAATTTTTATGTTGGTCTTTTTTCTAAGCCGCTTTTCTTTTCTCTGTATTTTACTTCTCTACTGGCTATTATCAACTATGCAGTTGTATTGCCTTTTCCGGCTGCGCCTTTACCTTCTTCTTTCAGCTTGGTGCCCATCGTGACCGGGATACGTGCATTATCGTGCGTCTGATCTCCGAGAGGGTGGTGATACTAAGCTGAGACTCAAAAAACCTTATTTTTCAACGACTACGCAGTACGAGTACTCGTCGCCTGAAAATAAGGCCGCAGCTGATGCTTGACGAGCATTCGTTTTCCCACCTATCAAGTCCACGCATTCGGCCTCAGCTTTGCTGCACAAACCACGTCACGAGCGTGAGGGGGAAAGCACGGAGGACGAGACAAGCGAGCCGTGAATGTGTCGACATCATGGATGCATATGTGAAAAAAAGGAGAATGGAAAAAAGAAAGGGAAAAAGGAACAAAGGGATCTGCGGTGTTTTCGGCTGCGGGTTGGGCACGAACGCAGGATCAAAGGCGGCGGAACGCTGACGATACGATAAAAAGAGGCAATGGACCACACATCGGGTAGAGTACATCAGACATCGGAGGCCGCACGCGCACCCTAGCCGTGCCATCGACTTTTGCCAAGGCTCTCATGAGACGGGCCGTTCCCGAGAAAAGCTGCGGGTCATTTTGTGGTGTGATTGTAACGTAGCCGCAGGTAACGATGGTTTTGTGTCATGATCATGCAAAGCTGGTGGTGCTGTAGGGTTTGTGATACTTGGGTATACATACGTCATGAGGATTGTTATGCCATTACGCTTAGAAGATAAGCAAATAAGAGTCTATGTTGTTGAATTTAGACCTACCTCATCAAGATCGCCGGTAGTTGATAAAATGAAAATAATAAAAATAAAAATAAAAATAAAAATAAAAATAAAAATAAAAATAAACAAACGCTTTTAAACTAAACATGAGACCAGAAAGCGACAACATACCACCAAATCAGAAGCTCGTAATGCATCGTGCCTGTACAGATTCGCAGAAACAAAAAAAAACAATGCTCGTGTGTGCCAATAGAGACAGCCTACGCATCACGCGTGTATTTGGACAGCTGGCGCCACGACTCGCCGTAGGAGTATACAAAAAAGGGAATGGGGGCTACGGACAGGCAGATGCCGGCCATGACGGTGAAGCCCCAGCCGTAGCCAAAGAGGTCGACCAGCGGCGACACGGCCAGGGGCAAAAATGTGCCGCACAGGCACCGGGTGACAATGATGCCCGTCATGGCCGACGCGGCATACATGCCAAAGGCGTCGACAACATACGCAGCGAGCGGGATGGACGACAGCACCATGGAGGCGCCGATCAGGGCCTCGGCCAGGAACAGGATGGGGAGGGGCCAGGTCCGTTCGGCGGCCCAGCCGTAGGTGATGGTGGCCACGGGCAGCAGGGCGGTGCTGCAGAGGCCCAGCGGCAGCTTAAACTCGGGGCGGCCGGCGGCGGCGACATCACCATTAGTGGTGGCATGCTTGTTCGCGAGGAACAGATAGATGGGGTCGAGGTAGGTCTTGCAGAGGACGACGCTGACAAAGGCGCCGAGGCTAAAGATCAAAAAGGCCGAGCCGGTGGCGGCGGACGAGAAGGCGTAGCGCGTCTGCAAGATGTCGGGCAGCGTGACGGACATGACGTAAAAGTACGAGAACATGACGGCGCCGTAGACGGACAGGATGGCCAGCACAAACGAGTCGCCCAGCAGCACGGCGGGGCGCAGCACGGCGTCGCGGATGTGGCGGTAGCCCGATGATGTGGGGGGGGTTGAGGGCAAGGGCGCAGCGAGCGCAGCCTCCTCAGTTGGCGTGGCTGCCCCCGAGGAAGCTAACTTTTGGTCCTCCACTCGCTTCCGGCGAAGACGCCGCGCCTCCTCAATCGCAGGCGGAAACGTCTCGCGGAACGCCACCCACACCAGCACGTTGCAGGCGACGACCAGCGCCGTGCTCAGCCACAGCACGGAGCGCCAGCCCCAGGTGTCGGCGACGGCGCCGCCAATGGCCGGCCCAATGGCGCCGCCCAGCAGCGGCGTCAGCTGCACCAGCGCCATGGCCGAGCCGCGCTGCTCGGGCGGGAACAGGTCGCCCACAATGGCCGGGTTGAGCACATTGGTGGCCACCGCCACGCCCGTGAGGCCGCGCGCCGCAATAAACAGGTTCACCGACGGCGCCAGGGCGGCCGCCGCCGTGGTCACGGCAAACAGCGCCGTGGCCGCCCGCAACACCGCCGAGCGGCCCCACGTCGCCGTCTCCGAGAGCGGGGCAATGGCCAGGGGCCCCGCCGCCTCGCCGAGCTCCCAGATGGTGACCAAAAGCACGCTCGCGGCGCGCGTGTTGCCGCTGCCACCACTGCTTCCGCTGCTTCTGCGCTCAAGCTCCTCCACAATGTGCGTCGCAAACGGCACAACAGAGATGCATGTAAACGTCACGGTAAACGCGAGGAGGGCCAGCAGGCCGACAATGGACCACTTGAAGACGGCGGGCCAGTTGCGGGGGTTGTCCGGGTCGTCGCGGAAGGGCAGTCGGGCTGCTGTTGCTGCGTCGCCGGCCAGAGTCGGTGAGGGTGATGCGGATGCGGATGCGGATGCGGATGCGGATGCGGACGCCGAAGTCGACCCGCCAGCCAGCAGCGGCCGGGTCTCGTCGGCGGCAATGGCCATGGTGTCTCGATTATTTCTGTCGGTGTCGAGTTTCGGTGAAGCTTGGTAGGAGAAAACAAAAACGAGGAACGAGAATCGAAAAATCAATAGAACGCGGCAGGCAGCTGGTTATCACAAGCAAACCGACGCAGCGTCGTAGATAAAAAAACAATTGCCACTCCACGCTGTGTCCGGTTCTCCTCGGCGCAGGCTTTTTTGAAGATTGCAGGCTGCTCGGACGCGGGATCGAGTTTTGTAAGCCGGCGAAATCCGAGGAAAAAAAGAGTTGTTGCCGTTGCGTAGAGTTTTCTTTCCCCGGTGCTCTTTCTTTTTTTTTTCTTTTTTTTTTCATATCTCCTCCTTCGATGCCAATTCCGCCTTAGCAATAGATTCGGTTCATGCTATCAGATACGCCATATCATTATCAGTTACGCCACTACCCTGAAAGGGGGTCTCCAAACACTACGACGTCCGGAGTACGGAGTAAAAGAAAAAGTCGGGCTAATGGCAGTTATCTTTTGCATGTTTGTATCCTCTCTCTCCTCTGTAATCGATACTCTGCACACGCTCTCTGATTTCTTTTCTGATATATACTCAGTACAGACCATGAAGCATCTTCACTTACGCACTTCAAGCACTCCAAGCAATTCTCCAAGACATGCAGCGGTGTTGTTTTTGCCAAGCTGCCAAAAGTTTTTTTCTTTTTTTTTCATGCATCTGTCGTCTCCACACAAGTTTTCTATCTTGCAGATCCAGGAAAAGCTCGCGCCGGTCAGACCGGGGCTGGGCGTTGCATATGACAGAAAGACGCCGACCATCCTTCGTCTAGGTTATTCTTTTCGTCTGATTTTGGCAGAAAAAACTATCGTTTTTCATGGCTGCCATTGATATAAGTACTGTCTTGGTCTTTTTATTCATCCAGACGGCGTATCTGGGTAGTATTCAGGATGGACCCTTGCGGTCAGCTTAGACTGAACTGCTGCCAGTGGGTTGTGAACCGCTTATTGACACGGCCCGCTGCTTGCTTGTTTTCAGCATTTTTACGGCGTAGACAGGCTGTGTGAGATTCTATCCGGAGGACTTGGAGACATCAGGCCTGACTATAAGCAAACGGCTTAGGAGAATCTCTATGAAATTCACACATGCTTGCTTTCTACAGCGGCATCCCACAACTGCCCGGGCCGTCTAAGCATGGGCCGGGATGCAACAACGGCCCCGGTTCAACATACGTCGTACTCGTACTCTTACAGCCTCTTCTCCATCCGGTTAGTTGTCGCCACGGTCTTCCGACTATCGTATTCATAGCACACCAGCCTTGTGGTGGCGATGGAGGATAGAAACGGCCTGCGTCGGCTTGGACGTTCTCCACGTTGTAGCACTAGCCACGGCGCAGAATTTTGTAAACTTGGACCAACTTACACGCAGAACTGTCGGACGAACGACACATGCTCTTCCATGCTCTGCCAGATCTTCGACGGGCAGCCTGATGAGATGAGGCAGTTTCAACTCGAGCACTCTCAGCATCACTGATCCAAGAGAGATGCCAGCCAGCTCAGTCTGGATGGATGCAGCTAGGGCCCTGTCGTGAATCTACGTAATATCTTCAGCATGTACATACTCACACATGATATTAATGGCGAGGTATTTCCACATGAAAGGGTGTCCACCGGCATGGGTCCGGGGTCAAGCGACGGCAATGTCGTAGATATACTCAGCAAGGACTTGCGCGGAGCAGCAGTGCTAATAAGGATGTGTGCATATGTACGATAATCACCCGATGCTAACACCAATCATCGTGTTGCCGTCGTATATACGTCCGGACCAAGAACAGATTTCATTGATTTTCATAAATACTCTCAAAAGCCATCCTACCCCCTACACGGGAATCGGCACGGGTCCGACGGGCCCCTTGCTGCCCGGAATGTTGGCCTGGTGCATCGTGCGCGGGCCGTAGCTGCTGCTGGGGTAGTCGATGGCCGTGTGGAACATTTGGTAGTTGGCCCAGATGACCACGTCGCCCTCGTCGACGGTCGGGATCAGCACGTACTCGGGCCGCAGCACGCGCTCCTGCAAGGGTTTGAGAAAGGCCCGGATGGCCCGGACGTCGTCCACCACGCGCGGCGGCGCCTTGTCAGTCGCCGACGTGCGCAAAAACAGCTTGCGCGCCACGAGCCCGTGCACCATGAACGCGCGCTCGCTCGTCACGGGGTTGACCCAGACCATGGGGTACGTCTTGATTTTGGCGGGGTCGTAGTCCGCGCCCGGCACGAGCGCGTCCAGCGCCCGCTCGCGGCCCTCGGTCTCGAGCCCGAGCCCGTTGGCGTTGCCGTGGCAGTCGGCGATCCACTGGTAAGGGTGCGGCGCATACTCGACCCAGCTGTGGTCGACGAGCCGGCGCTCGTCGTCGGTCATGAGCGCGTAGGCCTGCACGTTGGACATGAACGCCGTCAAGCCGGGCTCGGTCGGCATCGTCAGGCCCGAGCCGTCGTCCCAGTGCACGGTCAGCGGGGGGGAGGATGTACTTTTTTTGACCGGCCTTTTATAGCACCGCAGCGTTGTGAACCACGCCGGGTCGCGGCCGTACAGCGGCGCGTCCAGGTGCCAGCGCTGGAAGCGCGTGTGGCCGGCATCAAAGTCGGCGTCGCTCAGCGGCTTGGCGTGGAAGTCGTGCGATAGCGGGTGCGTAATGGTAAAGTCCTGGATGCCGAAGTGGTCGGCGCCCTGGTAGCCCTTGCCGATGACCCGGACGTTTTCCGCGCCGGGGATGCCCTTGACCTGGTAGGATCTCTGGTTGTGTGAGCTTTATTCCATCCATCCTCACTTCTTCCCCCTGCTTACCGCAAGAATGCCGCCCGTCTTGTTAAAGGTCTTGACGTCGCCGTGCGAGTGCACCTCCTCGGCCTCGGGATCAAACCGCTTCACAAGCTCCCACTGCATCTTGGGGTGCAGGTCCGTTTGGCCCTTGACCACCACCACCTTGTGCGTCCAGATGGCGTCGCTCAGCGCCTGCACATCCTCGTCTGGTCTGTTAGCGAAGCTCGGCATCCCTTGAGGGGGGGGGATGACAAGCATCCGGGAGACGAACCGCTGATGTTGCTCAGATCAAGTCCTGTGATGTTGACGCCAAAGTTGGCCTTGCTCGCCGGGTCCTTGTCGACCGGCGTGATGGTAAAGCTGGGGGACACTTTGGCTGGCGACATGTTGTGCTTTTGTTGAGACCGTAATATAAGGAGAACTATCGTAAACTGTCAAGCTCGTCTTGACTCATGTCATAATCTACAGTCAAACTACGTGGTCGACATATCGGATGGCTGCTTATACTGCGTATCATTGGCATATCAAGCATGATAGTCTGTCGGACCTCTCCGCATTATGCTTTCCTTATCTCAGATACCGCACCCACCCTTCTCTCCCGCGCGCCCTCAGACCGATATCCCGACTGTGCAACGATACGGGTAGCTCGACTCCCCCCACTAGTGAACAGGACTGGCAACAAACCAGACATTTGCATTCCGAAATGATATGGGAGTGGTGGTAGTGTTGCTGATTAGCCTCGATGTCTTTTCCGACCGCCGTCTATATAGAGCATCGCTGCTTGCTAAAGCATCGGTGTTGGGAGCGTTGTTATATGCTTTGAGCTTCTCGGCAACCACGTTTGATCGAATGCGTATGGTGTGGCATCACGAAACGACGACGCAGGTCAAGGCAGACTATGCTTCTCATGTCATCTACTCCAGTCACTGCTTCATTTCCAGAGCAAGACAGCAGATTGCACAAGCGAAACAAGACACTATCGATCCCACAGACAAGTCATGTTATCATCCGGCCCGTGTAGATCCTCGCCACGTGGCAACGTCTTGAAACGGTCCAACAGCTATTAATATTACCTGCGCAGCCTCGCGAACGCCGACTACTATACTTGTATATCAGCTCCCTCACGAGAGATGGACGTGAAAAGGTAGTGGCCCGCTGCTGGCCCACCAGGTCTGCTGTCGAGTCTGCTGCCAGGCTGATGTCTTCACGTAGACGGTCTAGCTGCTCCAAGAGACTTGTCGTAGAGTTGGACTATGCACATATAGTCGCTTGAATGTGAACCATGGTCTAGAATAACATTAGACGGGCCGAGGGCCTGCATAACCAGACGGAGCACGGACACGTTGACGTATCCCATCGGCTGTTAAAGGGTCAACTTGTATATCGCTTTTTAATCAGGCCGTGAAGACAATGTGAGGTATGGTTGACAAGAACGGTGGTAGGTCATAGAGATTTCTATGTCGCAAAGATCAGATTTTTGTTAAACTCGGCTACAAAAACCTCTAGCTTGATGAAATCAGTCCAATGGTTGCAGTACCATCATTATGTTGAGATGCCTTTTAATCAATAGCGAAATCAGAATCATTTCAGAATCATTCCAGAACTAAAAGCAACCCGGATTGACCTGTAATTGAATTTTAAGATCAGTCTCGTTTTCTTTTTTCTTTTCTTCTTTTTTTTAAAAAAAAAACTAGTCACAGAAGCAAGTTAGATTTGAACCAAGACCAACCCAAAACCAAAATCAAAATCACATCAGACTTATTAGCCACAATTGAGCCAGGGAAAAGTGAGAAGCACAAAAAAAAAAAAATTCGCCACTCGCCGTGAAGACGCGAGATATCTCCGCGAGGCTACGAACAAGTTTAAAGGCTGAGGAATTGCGCTGCTTTCAGTTATGGAACGGTTCCCCATTTTTCACCGGTCCCCCAAGACAAACTAGAGAAAACTATTATTCATAGGTATTGCGTCTTTCGTTGCTCACGTCCTGGGCGGCGGTATCTCTTATATAGACCTTCCTCTTCGGGTAATAGAGCATAAAGCTTTTTTGCGGTCAGAGTACTCCGTATGTCAAATTAGAATGACGACGCCCGTTGACGGCAAAGCATTCAAGGGTGGGTATCGTGACAGGAGGAGAAGCAAGTGTTTTTCTGACTGTCTTTTGTCGTGATTCTCCATCAGCTATATTCAAAAGCATACACACCTACAATAAAGAAGAGATGGTACTCGTCAAAAGCATGCATAAAAAGTGTACAAGTGCACAAGTGCACAAGGCACAAGTGGAAGAGACGGTTTTGAATTCGATGGCCCAGCCTTGGCCACGCGCACGTTCCATCGAGAGTACTCCGTACTCGTACGCACTCGCAATGTTGGGAAATGGCCACCCCACCCACACATATCCATACTTTTTGCTCCGGGGCTAGTACGCAACAGGAAGCTCAGACGGTGTCCCCCATCAACGTCCAACGGACTCGTACGTGGACCAACCAGTCGTCGTCAGGTTGGTTGGTTGGCTGTACTCCGTATGATACTGATACCGGGTATCTAACGGAGATGTGCAGGAAGTTCGTGAGTTCTTGGATCTGTAACTGCTACGAGTATCGACATATCGTGGCGAGAAGAGTGACTGGCGGGTCAACAATGAAGCCGATATTATTTGCTCCAGACGTACGACGTAAGCAGCCTGGCAATGCGCTTCCCCGGTCAAGATCGGTAAATATCTGTGCGAGTACTCGTACGAGTTGCAGTACAGCCTCGACGCAGCGGGAAGCTTTCACAAAAGCAGCTATCATGCCTGCGCTCCCAGTGTGGTATTCCGCGTCTCTTATTCGTATTGCTTCCTCGCTTACCAATATGAGAGCAACACGGACATAGGGCTGCATGTAGAAATTACCGTCGTTCGTCGAAGGCTCTCACCTTTTCCCTGTTCCTTCTTTGGTCGCGACAGCGGCAATGGCGGTTCGATGCACAGGCACGTCGACCATCTCGCGATAGCACAAAAAATAACGAGAACTGATGGAGTTATGCTGGATCTAGAAAAAAAAACAGGTAAAACCAGCTAGTTCTCGGCACGTTACAGCACGAGCTTTTTATCCACTGCGATCTGCGGAAAAAAAAAGAGACGGAGTCCTGCACAGACATGGTGCTATTCAATGCCTTTACAGGAGCAGTTGCCGGAGCAGGACTTTAGCGGTAAACTCCAGGATAAGGTCGTGTTTTGCATCTTGTGCTTCCCCTCGACTTTGGGTTTGGTATTCTGTAGATGGCATTGCCATGTTGTCGCTGTTGATATTCACAATGGCACGACGCGTTATGATGCTGTTCAAAGCGCCCGGCGTTGTATGCCGAATTACCGAGTTGGACGAGCGGCCGCCAAGGGGTGCAAATGCCAAGCCTCTTGGGTGCTGCCGGTTGACAACCGAGTTTGACAAACAAATGTTTCATCGTCCTGGGTCTGTAGGAAAAAGCTCAAAAGGCAGGGAATGCTGGCTATCGTTTTTCTTCCGATATGCTTCCATTTTGGCTTCCATTGCCACCGCCACGTCACCCTATTACCCACAGAAAGATAAGAGGCTGAAGTAAAGAGGTAAAGGCTGCTCGTACGCGTACGGTCCTGGAGACTCCATTGCCCTTTGTTTTAATTTTGTTTTGATTTTTTGGGCGATCCTGATATTTATCTTTTCAAGTTACTCCTTTGGGAAAGGCGGTCGATCTGCTTTGGTGGTGCAACGACGCCGTATATCGACTTGTTTCTTCTGACCTACCGTTTCTGGGATTAGCGTGCGAGGCAAATAAAATAGCCGAGCGGGACACAAGGGAAGGGAACCGCCGACGAGTGGGTTTTTTTTGGACAGCGTTGGCAGGTTACAGTGTGATAGTGCTGGACTTTTAGGAGGTTGGCAGACGGTGGGAGTATTGAATACGTACGAGTACAGAGTATCTGAGGCTGATAGTAAGCATTCCCTCCGTAAGTACTCAGATCCATCTATCGATGCAGTTGCATAAAGATAAGACTCTTGCATACCAATCCTTCATCCTCCTGGCCCTGGTCAAAGCCAAGACAATGTCGGACCGCGTATGAAGGCCTCAGGCGCTGCTTGGCGTGGGTAAGGGAGATTTCTCGGGCTGTTCTAGTGTGTGCCAAGGCGGCAACCGCTGCACGCTGCATCTGAGCACAAGCCGCAATGGCAGGTGGCGTACGAGGATTATGAATTCAGATCAATAACAGAAAGACGAAAGACGAAAGACGAAAGACGAAAGACGAAAGACGAAAGACTGAAAGACTGAAAGGGGACGACTACGAGTACTCGTACAGATGCACAGTGACACAATCGTGCCGTGAGACGACATGACACACCAAGGCCCGTCAGCACGAGGCAAAAGATACGATAAAGCCGGGCTTGGCGCGATAGCACATGCAGTCTTGTTTCTTGTTCACATCGCACAGAGTAAATTGGGCGGCGGACGCGCAAAGGGGGGGCAGCCATTCCCAGCCAGTGGTGCAGAGAAGGTCGCAGCACGAGATGAAAACAAGGTCACTACCACCTACCCAATGCGGCAATGAGCGACGCCAGGCCAGGGGGGTGGGTATGGCGACGGCGGCGGTAGCAGGGCTCCGTAGGTTATCGAGGACGAAGGTACGGAGTAAAAGACTGGATATCCGAGGATGAAGGTAGCTATTGTTGGTGAGCTTTTGTTTCTTTTGTTTGTTCGCGATGGTGCTCGTAACCGTAGAAAGAATGAGTACTCTTAGTTGTGATAGTACGTAGTTTATAGTATGAATAGTTTATAGTGCGAATAGTCAATATAGTCAATAAGCAGCACATCAGATAAAATCATTAAAAAATCAAGCAATACGCCGTCACCCGAGACACATCGGACAAGGCGATGCAATAAAAAACAAGCATCAAAAGAAGACAGGACGAAGAGAAACACCCCCCTCGCACATCTCTCAGCCGACTTCAGCCGCCGTCAGCCGGCCTCAGCGCACGCACCCCGACGAGCTGAACGCCGATTGCAGCAGCCGAGAGAGCACGTTGCATGCATCGTCGTCCCCTACCCCCCTTCCCCCCGTGGCGTGCTTTGCTGTGACTCTGGCCAGGATGAGGCAATCCTGTCTTTTGGCTGGCGCACTTCTCGTCAACACGGGGTCGCGTCTCCTCCTTCCTTGTTCTGACGCCGCTCCGGTCCAACTTACCACGGCCTCATCTTACCCTCAGCATGTTCCCGAGTCTTTTGTGTCCTTTGTGTCTTTTGCATTGCTTTCTCGTATTCTCTGATCCTCTGATCCTCTTCGAATCCTTCTCACTTCCCTCCCAGCCAAACAAGCTTTTGTCCCACCTGGCGTATCTGCCTACGACGTATCTCCCCTCCCTGTGCAACCTCACTGTGCACAAAGTACCCGTAGCAATCGCCTCCCATGCGATGCTACCAAACCCTCTTTCTGTTATCTCTGGCCAAAAAACCTGCCGCCTGTTGTTGGGCTGGTCTGCAGCTCCTTCCCCGGCTTGTGTCTTCCAAGGACCCACACCAACCCCTCGGGAGTACTCCGTACTGTACAAAGTACTCCGTACGAGTGCCCTTTTTTAGCGTACTCCGTACCCTTTTAGCGTACCCTTTTAGCGTATTGAAGAGGTCCCTTTCTGGAACGGCAGTCCCGCAAGCGCCTTTTAGTAAGTGCGCGCACTTCAAGCTTCCTCTTTCGTCCTACGCCCGCCCGCCGCCGCGCGCCGCACAAACGACGGAGTATGATACTACGAGTACGGAGTACTCTGTACGAGTGCCAATGGTGGGGCGCCGTGGTGGTTCGAGAAGAAATGGAAGGCGCGACGGACCAGACCAGAAGACGTGCCCTGCCCGTTGTGTGTCCAAGCACCTTCTTCTTCTGTTCGCCTTCCTTCCCCCTCGCCGTGCCCGTGCCTTTCCTCTCATCTTACTCGTACCTACCCCGTAGCGTGCCACTTACGAGTACACGCTGCCCGCCCGCTGTACTCGCAGTCCTCGTAGCTCTCACTACGCCGTACGGAGTAAGTACGACGTGATTGTTCTTGCCGTCTATCAGCTATCAGTCGTCTATCAGTCTCTATCCCGTCTGACGGTGTGTCTTGGCGTCTTCCTTGCTCCTTCCTCCTTCCCAATTTCTATATTGTCCACTTATAGACTCCGTCGTACCAGCTTAGTGTCCGTCGTGCTGGATCGGCATAAAAAGACCAGGTCTACCCTCTCTTTGTCTTTCTTTTTTTTTTTCTTCTCCGTCTATCCCCCATCCCGTCTTTGAAATAAGTATCTCATCTCCCATCTCCCCCTCTGATTCTTGTTTTCTTTTCTCCTTTTCCTTTCTGCAAAGAAGACAGGATCGAGCATTGAAAACAGGGAGATATTCAAGATGGCCGAAGGTGAATTTATTTTTTTCTTTCTTTTTCTTTCTCTTTTTCTTTCCTTTCTTCATTTATTGTCTTCAAAACCCAATGCTAACCAACAGCCTCCGAAAAAAACTCGGGCGACCTCCAGATGACAAAGACGCCCGAAGGTGACAAGCATGGCGCCTACCTCGACCCCTCCATCATGGAGGCCGACTACGAGGGCAAGCCCACCGAGGAGGAGCTCAACACGCTCCGCCGCGTCCCCGGCGCCCTGCCCAAGATCGCCTACCTGATCTGCCTGGTCGAGTTCTGCGAGCGTGCCTCGTACTACGGCGTCACGCCCCTGATCAGCAACTACGTCAACCGCCCGCTGCCCACCGGCGGCAACGGCTGGGGTGCGCCGCCCTCGGGCACCCAGCAGACCGCCGGTGCCCTCGGCATGGGCACCGTCACCGCCAACGCCGTCTCGCAGTCGTTCAGCATGCTGGCCTACGCCCTGCCCCTCTTCTTCGGCTACCTCTCGGACGCCCGCACCGGCCGCTTCACCCTGATCTGCTGGGGCGTCGCCGTCTTTGGTATTGCCCACATCCTGCTCGTCGTCTCCGGCTCCAAGACCCTGCTGGCCGAGGGCAACACCAAGGGCCCCTTTTTCCTGTCCGTCTACATCCTGGCCATTGGCGCCGCCATGTTCAAGCCCAACGTCTCGCCGCTGCTGCTCGACCAGATGGTCAACACCGTGCCCGTCGTCGTCACCACCAAGTCGGGCGAGCGCGTCATCGAGGACCCCGAGGCCACCACCGAGCGCGCCATGCTGTGGTTCTACCTCGTCATCAACATTGGCGGCTTCATGGGCGTGGCCACATCGTACTCGGAAAAGTACGTCGGCTGGTGGCTGGCCTTTGTCATCCCCCTGTGCCTGTACATCCCGCTGCCCTTTTTGCTGTGGTTCCTCAAGAGCCGCCTGATCCTGCACCCGCCCGGTGGCAGCGACCTGCCCAACGTGTTCCGCGTGCTCGGCATCTGCCTGCGCCGCGGCGGCATCAAGCGCATCGGCCGCCACGGCTTCTGGGACCTGGCCAAGCCCTCCAACATTGCGGCGGCCGGCCTGACCATCAAGACGCAGTGGAACGACCAGTTTGTCGACGACGTGCGCCGCACGTTCCAGGCCACGGGCATCTTCTCCTTCTTCCCCATCCAGTACCTCAACGACAACGGCATCGGCTCGGCCGCGTCGTTCCTGTCCACCATGCTGACGACCAACGGCGTGCCCAACGACGTCATTGGCAACTTCAACTCGCTGTCCATCATTGCCGTGGCGCCCATGCTCAACTACGGGCTGTACCCGCTGTTCCGCCGCCGCAACATCCACTACGGCCCCATTGCGCGCATCACCACGGGCCTGTTCCTGTCGACGCTGGGCGGCGTCGGCTACACCGTGCTCAACTACTACGCCTACAAGTACTCGCCCTGCGGCCACTACGGCTCCAGCGACTGCACCATTGGCACGGGCGTGGCCGACATTACCATCTGGTACATGGCCATCCCCTACGCGCTGGGCGGCATCTCGGAGCTGTTTGTCAACGTGCCGGCCTTTGGCATTGCCTACTCGCGCGCGCCCATCAACATGCGCGGCCTGGTGTCGGCCCTGAACCTGTTCAACACGGCCATTGCCTACGCCATCGGCCTGGCCTGCTCGTCGGTCATCACGGACCCGCACCTGACCTGGGACTTTGGCGGCCCGGCCATTGCCGGCGGCATCCTGACCGTGGTCTTTTACTTTATGTTCCGGCACATTGACGAGGAGGAGTACGTGCTGTCGACAAACCGCGACTACGAGCTGACCCTGGAGGGCACGTCCAACAAGGTGGTCGGCACCAACGAGATCAACAAGACGACCAACCTGCCGGCGCCCATTGCCGAGAACGAGGAGATGATGATGACGCCGAAGCAGTAATTCTGCGAGGTGTGTGTTTGGTGTGCGTTTAAAAAAAATATACAAAGGCATACATTGTTGTCATAGGATCTTTTAATTTAATACGATACCCCGTTGAGGGACGACTGAATGTCTCTTTGGGACTTGGACTTGGGACTTGTGGTTTGATATGCCCTGTCGTTGATCTTGTCTGCTTACTCTTTACATATACGTCTTTGCCATGAAGTGATTACGATTATTTTGCTGCGTCATTTCCCGTGATTTTGATTAGATTTGCTGATGATCACGTCTTTGTTTGATTTCATCTTTGTCTGCGTCCAATGGACTAGTCAAAGGCACCGTGATACTCGACTGCAAGAGACCGACTCTTTAAGATACTCGTACACTCGAGCTGGAATAATCAAGGTTTAGGCTATAAAAATACCATTGTCTCTGTAAATCGCTATGGACTAAAACGGGAAAAAAAAACTCCTATAAAGAAATTACGCATCCTCCGGCTTCCGCCCCCAGACGACGCGCTGGCGGTAGTAGACGTGCCCCGGCCCCTTCTTGATCTCCCGGCGCAGCTGCATCTGGTACATGACGACCTCCTCGCGCGACCAGCCCAGCACGTTGGTCATGAAGAGGATGAAGCCCTCGAGGTCGTTGGTGGCCGCCAGCTCGCCAATCTCGCCAATGGCGCGCTGCACGGGGTCCTCGGGCCAGCGGCCAAAGGGGCACTTGATGTCGCGCGTGTGCAGGTCGACAAAGCCCGCGGCGGCCATGACTTTCGCCTGCATGTTCTCCTCGAGCACGCGGAACGAGTGGCCAATCTTCTTGCCGCCCTCGAAGAAGATGGGGCCCCACTGGGCAATGGCCGAGTCGGCGGCCATGGAGTCGTCGTCGCTCTGGACGTTGGGCGTGGCCTCGTAGCTCTCAAAGTAGCCGCCGGGCGCGAGGCAGCGGAAGGCCTGGCGGGCCAGGTGCTCCCAGTTGGGCACGGAGCCGACGAGGTAGCGCGCGTGCACGTAGTTGACGGAGCCCGGTTCGAATGTCCACTCTTGGGTGAAGTCTTCGATTTCGCTTTTTTGTTAGCCTTCTCTTTTGTTATTAAAAAAAAAGTTATAACCTACAAGGAAATATTCGGGGGAACCCAGGTCGGCTGGATAGGCGACACGTCGGTCCCGACGACCTTGGCCTCGGGGTGCGCGTCGGCAAAGTCACTGCACAGTTAGCAATGTGGTCGCAGAGGTCTGTCGTCGGTGTACATACATGGCCCAGATGCCTATATAGTCAGTATAATCCGATAAAGAGAACATGGCGTCATGGCGTACCTGTTCCGGTGCCGATATCGACCACCTTTTTCAGCTAGAAAACGGTCAGTCGTCTGCTCGTAAGCCGTCCAATTTATTTCTTTTCTTCGCCCACCTCCATGTCGTCAATCGGCGCCAGGTACAGCTTGTCGCCGAGACAGAGCGTAAACACGTGGTGGCTGTGACGTCAGCTGAGTTCACTGATAATTAAAAGAACGCATGACTGACAGCATGTCCAGCGAGTTGTTGTGCCGGTCGTCGTTGGCGCCCCAGTACTGCGCCTCGCCGCGCTCGCTGTGGTACGTCCGGCCGTGCAGCGTCCGGTACCGCAGGATCGACGACGAGATCGACGCCGTCGACGACTCGGCATCCGCGCCCAGCGTCGAGTCCGCGTCGGCGTCGGCGTCGTCGCCGTCTTCCCGGAACCGCGCCCAATGGTCCGCCGGCAGCATGGCCGGGACCGGGCCACTCTCCTCGGCGGCGGGGGCGGTCGTTGTTGCTGCGTTGGACATGTTTTTCCGCTTATAGTCGACCAAAATTGAAAAGAGGTCTAGGAAACAAAAAGCATGGGGTAAATGAGGAGAGATTGGGGATCCTCTTATATATAAAAACAAAAAGGAAACAAGAAAGTGGAAGCATTAAAAACGGGATGAGGGGCAAAACCGACAGTTACAACGGGGGACCCCTTTTTCTATTTTGAACAAAAAGGTTAATATGTACGGAGTATGCATCCTGCGGTGATATGTGACTGGGGGGAGGGGGGGAAGGGGACAACGAAAGAGTACTCCGTACATGATCGAGAGTACTCGTAGCTCGTACTCGTACATACTCATGGACAGCAAACTGGATCCTGCAGGAGCAAAATGTCTCGTCCCATTGTGTGTGCGTGTGTGTGTGCCTGAGACCTGCTCCGTAGGCGTTGGTTGGCCCCGAGGGCAGATTCCGAAAGGGGCATCCCGCCGTTTTTTTGCTTGTGCTCAAGTCACATAGCCGTTGGGGGAAAAACACTACTCCGTACTACGGAGTACTCGCAACAAAGGACGTTGTTTCCGCATGCAGCCATGGGCCCCCCCTCCCCCCTCCCCCCTCCCCCCCCGGCAGACGGAGCCGTCGCTCCGAGTGTGCGGGAAAAATCCTACGACGACGGAGCACGGAGGCATGGACGAGTAGGAATCGGGCGTTCCTATCAACGGAGTCTTGTTTGATTTTCTCTTTTCTTTTTCCAAGCGGGGGCTATCATGGATGGCCGATGCTACGAGTGACGGCCGGACCCGTAGCGGAATAGGGCATAGTGTGTGGGCAGAGGGTGGTAATCCATAGTGCCATCCTTCTTTGTATGCGACCACCACTCGGCCCGGGGTGTTCCTCCTGATAAGTTCATCTTCTTGCGGCACAGTTATGACGTGAGGAAACGAGGCGGAAAAAAACAAGACCTTTCCCGCGCGGGACAGACCGGGAGAAAAGAAAGGCACAAATACTCGTACCTCGGACTGACCAGGCCGGCGGCTCAGAACGCACCGAGACCGTACGACAAGACCAGTGAGGGGTAAGAGGAGGAGAAGAAGAGCAAATGCGCAAATGTGACGAGAGCTGGCGCTTGGCATCCATCCATGATCCTTTTGCGGAGCCCTGGCATGGGCGGTATTCATCCCCTGCCACTTTTTTTTTTTTTTTTTTGGCTTTTATCTTTTTACTTTCTTTTCTGCTTCCTTTTGCGCAGAGATAAGGAGGGAGCTCCATGAACGTGCATCTTTTTTTTTTTCTTCTTTTTTTGCTTTTTGCTCTGCATACACGAAAAGGATCTGCTGGCTGCGTGGCTGCTGCGACGCTTCGGTGTGCATACGACGTAACGCACCACCTGCTTGGCTGCATGTCAGTGGCCAGACCTGATTTGGTTTTCTCCTCTTCGGTGTGACAAGTAGCTACGAGTCAGAAAGCCTGGTTTTATCGGCGTTCGTTGGTTGGAGTGCTCGGATAATCAAAGACTTATCCGGATGTTCCATGCGAGCTCTTTTGCGATTGCGGTAATCAAAAAAAGGAAAAGAAAAGACAAGTGTTGCTGGATTACAGCGATCAACCTGAAATGCAACTGTAGCAGCAGGGTCGTGCCAGTTTTGACCGTATATTGGTTAAAGGATGACGAATTGCGAGTAGAGCGAAGCGCTGCCAAAAACAAATCTGCTACGACGTTCGGAGGAGTTTGCCCGCCCATCATCTGCCGGGGCACGAGGATCTAGATTGGCATCTACTCCGTATGAAAACGGCATCGGGTTCGGGATGTCGTCGGGCCGCCCAAGTTGACAAAACCGGGCTGTTAGCAGTTGAAGCAGGATAAACTAAAAAAAGCCCGAATTGACTATAATCCAAGTAAGTATAAAAACGCGGCCTTTGACAGTCTAGACTGTTTGTCACGATAAAACCAGCTGCTGGAGAGATACTCCGTAAATTACGAGTACGGAGTCAACAATACTCGTACTGGCAGACGCTTCGAAATACGTTCTAGAAGCATCGCCTCGATCAGCACGTTTCGTCTAGATGGCCCGTGTCTTGCATAGCCCGACACAACGTTTATTGCTCATAGGCCGCCTCCTTTTTCGTGAGTTACGGAAGTCGGGCATCGCCAGCTGAACAGCAGCCCAAGACCGGCTGAAACCAATAGCCCCTGCTGACGCCTTCGGCGACTGCTGCGACTGCTGCGACTGCTGCGACTGCTGCGACTGCTGCGACTGCTGCGCCTGCACGCCTGCACGCCTGCATCAGTTTGTGCATCTTCGGGGACGGCATACGGAGATATGACGAATACACAACAACACAGCAGCAACAACAACAAGAAGAAGAACAACAACATCAACAACAACACACAAGGCCGGGCGCCATGCTGCAAGCCCCTGATTCAAATCGTGTCCCAATGTGATGTCTTTGTGGGAGGCTCTGTGAGGCTCATGTCGTGTTGCAAGCCCGCCCTATATATATCGTCGACAGCATCGCGGGATTTTGTCGATCGATGACCGTAGGATTGTAAGCCAGACAGAAGTGAAAACAGTATAACGACAAAAAAACAGGCAGAGCAAGGCAACATGGCGCCGCCGCGCTTCACCACCACCACCATCATCATCATCATCGCCATCGCCATCCTCCCGCTCGCCCGCGGCGTCCACGCTCAGCGCGGCCCGTTCAAGTACTGCTGCAGCATCCAAAAGTGCCACAACATCACGGCGACATGCGCGCAGATGCCAGCCTGTGCCAAGGACTGCCTCGATCGAGATGATGATGATGATGATGATGATGATGCGGACATCGTTGCAACCATGTGCCCGCCGCACGACGCGGCCAACCTGGCCCGCCGGGACTACGCGTGCTTTGCGCACTACCTGTCGGCCAACACGAGCCTCATCGACCAGGTCTGCGGGCAGGCGTACGCACCCCACAAGCCGGCCGCACCGCCCTTGCTCATCAGCTTTGGCCAGTGCCGCGCCACGTGCGGGGGCTGGGACCTGGCCACGTCGTCGTCGACCACCTCCACTAACACGGGAGGCCCCGTCGCCCTGCTCATGCAGTACATTGTGCCCGTCGTGGTCTTTTGCTGGACGATTCCGCGCCGCCGCAGCTGGGACGTGCCCGACGCCGTCTTTGCCACGGAACACCGCCACCGCCGGTGGCAATCCTTGTATTGCCACGTACCCCAGCTGGTGCTGTCGCTGCTGCTGTCGGCGGTCATCGTCGCCGTCGACATGGTCGTCTGGATCTTTACCACGTTTGTGGCCGCGGGGCCCATCCTCGTCAGCGGCCTCTTGGAGTGCGTGCTCGACTATCGGATTCTGCAGCACATGCACGAGGCCAGCACGGCCACGGCCAACGAGCGCATCGAGCTCATGGTGACCGTCCTCTGCGGCAACCTGGACGACAGCAATCATAATAATACAGCAAGCGACCACCCCAAGGAGCGCATATGCGCGGTTCTGTACCTGGACCACGATACTGATACTGATACCACCACCGCCACTGCCCCCCACCCCCCACCCCCCTCCAAGCGCCTGCAAGCAACCCAGGCGTACCTGGCCTCCATGCTGCGGTCGCAGGCGTCGTTTGGCGGCCTGGTCTGCGTGCCCGTGCTCTTCTTTGTCGGCTCGTTTGTCGTCACGCTCGACGGCCTCGTGTCCGACAGCGTCGGCGACAACACGTCGGCGCACGCGCTCGCCTTTGGCATGTGGTGGATGGTCATTGTCCAGGTCACCGTCGTGACCTCGTGCATCCTGGGCAGCAGCAACCCCAGCACCGTGTCGGGCATTGTCGGGGATTATCGCAGTGCTCACGCACCAGTCTTTACGCCGGTGGCGCTGTGGGACCGCGGCCGCGTCAAGAAGCGCTGGCTCGCGTCGACGGCGGCGGCGTGCCAACCACCCATCCCCGTCAGCCGCGCGACGGGCCTCGTCTGGATCCCGCTGGCGGCGTTCCTGCTCGTCCTGGCCCCGACGGCGCTGGCGTTTGCCGTGTCCTACACGACGCCCAAAATCTGCGTCAGCTGCCGGTCCTTGACCTTTCTCGTGTACATTGCTTCGCAGGTCGTGCTGCTGGTGGCCAACGCCTGGCGTTCCGTTTTCGACTCGACACCGCACTACAACCGCCTGGCCACGGCCGCCGCCGCGTGCGTGGTCGCGTCGGCCCTGGCCGCCTCCTTGGTCGCGGCGTTTGTCGGCACCATCCTGGAGCTGCTGGGCGTGTACGGCAACTGCGTCTGCAGCATCCCCGCCCGCATGTGGCTGGCGCCGAAGCGTGCCCGCGACGCGCTGCCCATCAACCTGGCCAGCGACACGCTGCTGCACCGCCAGATGAGCGTGTACTGGAGCGCTGCCGGGTACACGGCCATTGCCGTTCTCATCGCCATGACGTATCTCGGATGGTGGTACCAGCGGGTCATGCGGAAACGGTTCGAGGACGAGATCAGCCGGTTGGGCGACAAGTGATCGTGGCAGCATGAGAGAAGAGAAAATTTTCAATAAAAAAAGAGGAAAGAGGAACCTGGCTAATCAACTGTAGAATTATTAATGCGTTGCATATCGTGCAGGCAGAGCTGCCTGTCTGACCCGTGTATAGTAAGAAAATAAAAAAAAAAACAGTAGATGGAACATAAAAAGTCGGAAACGCAAAAAAAAAAAGATGGCCGTAAACCCAGGACTCATGAATACAAAGGGTATATAATAATGCATCATCCAGCCTGGAGGGACGAGAAGAGGGGGAAAGAAGAATTAAATCAAATGTACTGCGCCAGCCGGTAGTAGTTGTTCTGGATCGCCTTGGACGGCTTGTGGATGCGGACGGCCCAGAGGAAATAGTCCTCCAGGGGCAGCAGGTTCAGCAAGAACTCGTTCAGGTGCCACACCAGGCCACAGACCATGGCACCAACAACGGCGTCCAGGATAAAGTGGTTGGCGGTGGCAATGATGGCCGTCAGAATGGTGGCTGGGTACAGCATGGCACCGGTCACCAGCAGGACGCGGCGCAGACCGTAGCGGCCCGTGTTCTCGAGCGGCAGCGACGCAATGGTGAGCCCGATGAGGAACGAGTAGCCAAAGTGCAGCGAGGGCATGGCGGCGTACTGGTTGCAGAACTTGTTGGTGGTCCACACGCTGGACTCGCCGCTGGACGAGTGCACCGAGTCGACAAAGCCGTAGCTGCGGGCCTCCTCGGTGCTGCCGGTCAGGTTGGCGTCGCTCAGCAGCCGCGGCGGCATGCAGGGCCAGGCCGTGAAGATGACAAAGGCCATCAGGTTGCACATGGCCATGGTGCGGCGTCTCTTTTCGTAGAGCGCCGGGTCGAACTTGCGCAGGACCGACCGCAGCTCGGTGGACGACATGTCATGGAGCTTGGCCTGCTGCAGCTGGCGGGCGGGGCGCGTGGTGGTCAGGTAGTACAGCACGACGAGGAAGAGGATGGTGCCGGGGATGTGGATGAACGAGTAGATGCGGTTGATCCAGTGCAGCAGGGCCGGACGCTGCAAGAAGTACTGCTGGATGGGCAGCTCGAGAAAGATGCCCAGGCGCTGCTCCAGGTGGATGATCTGCAGGGCGTGGCGACGGGCGACCTCGACGACGGACTCGTCGATGATCCAGACGGCCGAAAAGGCACGGCCGAGTTGGTAGACCTGTTTGGTTAGTTACTGAACGAGACAGAAACAGCCAAAAGAGCAAGAGAGAGAGAGAGAGAGAGAGAGAGAGAGAACGCACCCAGTAAATCAGTGCCCAGTACCAGGCCTCGACGAGAAAGGGAAACTTGTGCAGGACGCGGCTGAGCAGCCGGTCCTTGAAGACCTCGGTGTTGGGCGTGACGACGGTGCGCTGCCAGTTCCAGAAACGCAGCGTGCGCGTGTGGCGCGCCGGGTCGTGGACGGTCTCGTCGTCCGAGTCGAAGCTGGACACGGTGGACCGGTCGCTGTAGGCGGAGCTGAGGCGGACGGCCTGCTGCTTTGCGCCAGCGCCAAGCACAGCCTCATCGTCGTCGGCGGACCGGCGGACACGCGGCGCAGGCGATGCGGCGCGCGGGCTGTTCCAGCGGCTGCTTCCTCTGGAGTGGACGCCGGATGTGGTCTCGCGGTTGATGAGCGTGCCGCCGCCCAGCAGGCTGATGACGATCAGAGGCTCGAGAAAGGCACCGATGGCCATCTTGACGGGTCCTGGGGGGTGGTTGCGAGACTTGGGGGAGGGAGTTAGTTAGCGATGAGAGTGCTGCAGCTGCCGTGGTGAAGAGATGCAAGAGGTCGAGCACAGCATGAAAGACGTAAGACGCAAGAGGCAAGAGGACCAAAAAGAAGACCGGCAGATAACAGCAGTTGATAGCATATGAGACAAGAGGAGGAGAGCAGAGCAGAGAGAGAGGGGTGGGAGACGTACTGCGGACGGTGTGAGGTACTCGTAGCTACTGGTAGCAGTAACGGAGGCAAATCCGTCTAGTGCAGCAGCGGTTGGAAGGCGAAAACGGCACAGTACAGGCTGTTGAAAGGAAGAAGAGTACGAGCAGACGTACTTGGTAAATAATAAAAAAAAATAGAGAAAAAGAGATATAAACAAAGAGAGACAAGTCAAAGAAAACGGAGCACCAAGGGAAGGAGCGATGGGCAGTGCTGATAAATCAAAAGAAACCACCGCGAGGAGCAGGGCCGCGGAAATCAGAACGAACAAAAATCCGTGGAACGGACAAGTGCCGGATCAAGAAGCAATCGAGGATATACGAGTATCATACGGAGTGCGAATAAAGCCGGAGAACAGAGAATAAGAATAAGAATACTAGAGAATGCACCCATAGCGACGTGGGGCGTGTAAGAGAAAACGGAGCTGTTTAGCGCCGGGAGGAAACCGTTGGTGGATGCGGAAAGAGCTCTTTCCCAACGTCTGTGCTGGAAACGGTGCTCCGTTAGGACCGCTCAGAAACGAGCAGGCATTTCAGCCAGTTCGATTGACGAGTATGAAATACGAGTACAAGTACAACTAATAGTATCAGCATAGAATAAGAAACACTGCTGAACTCACTGAGCATGTGCACCGGTCGGGGATTGCAGTGTGTCGGGAGAGCATAAACCCCGAAAGAAAAAAAAAGAAAAAAAAGTCGAAACGGAGCGCTTGTACGACTACCGCTAGTGCTGCCACTCCAGGCGCCAGTGCCACATCACGCGACCTCATTTGTGTGTTAGTGAGTCTTGGCAGTCTAGCGAACAAGAGCACGGCAGTGCGTGGACGAATAAATACCGCGAAGAGGAAAGCGGACTGTTGAGAAGACCGAGCCAGCTGTAGGTGATACATGACGTTGGGTAGGAATCTGACGTTTGCAAGCCGAAAGCGGTGTTTTGAGGACGACGGACATGCGGAGTACTCATGCCACGACCGTTCCGTTCTCCTTCCATTTTTCTTCCGTTTTTTTTCCTCCGTTTCCGTAACGGTAAAGCCAGCACAAGGCTGTATCGGCGATTTCGTCACAGCGTGAGACAACCTGGGTAGTGTGAGTACGAGTGGGTTTTAAAGTTTTTATGAAGAGTGGAGGAATGGAGGGTCTTTTTTTTTTTTTTTTTTTTCGTTTGTTAGTGCGGCCACGAGTACTACGTACGAATATGTACGAGTACGAGGACAGTGATCGCGTGATCAGGCAATGTACCAGTCTCGTACGCCCTACTTCAGATGCTCTTTGGGTATGGCTGCGAGTACGAGTAGAATCTTTGATCACAGTGGGCCTCGCTTATTCCATATCCTGTCCAATGCCGTTTCTGTCCTGCCAGAGCTGCAGAGCATTTACGGACAGAGAAATGTCTTTTTTCCGTGGAAGCAACTTTTCCCTCGGCTGTAAAAGCCAAACTCTAAACTCTAAACTCTAAACTCATAAGTCCGAGTCAAACCAAGGATTCACGTTTCTCGGCGGCCTTGGCTGTAGATTATCAGTGCTTCTGTGAATGTTCATCTTCTGCCCCAAATGTCTGAATATTGGAGTCTTTTGAGCTGGGGTCTTCCGAAGCAACCGAATGCCAAGACGCCAATGACGGAGGATCACGATGGGCGATCAGTACTGCGCACTCCGTACTGCCTTTCAACCCTGCCCACGACCGTTTTGCCAATGCCAAGACTTTGAGTGTCCATCGTTTGCCGTTCGTCTGCTGTGCTGGTGGTTATTCTTATTATTATTAGCGTTCATCTCCGCGACGGACGTCTTTCAACCGGGTGTCTCGGCTTCGCAGTTCTGCGCGCAAGCGACAAGCAAGGACATGGCACTAATAATACGAGAACTTGCAACTCATGTGCTGATTCAATCGCTCGGGGTCGGAGTGCACTTGTGTATTCTTATTCGGGACCTGTTTCATACTCGTAGTCAGGCAAGAAATGTCACGATAGCCTCGTTGTCGTGCATTTTTATTGCTTAGTCATCCATTACCCCACCACGCACATGGCCGATCGGCGATGACGACGGCGAAAATTGGGTGGCACAGTTGCACAGATACCATGCTGTAATACGAAGTACTCGTACGCCCACGCTGCATTCGTCGACCAGCACCCGCATCGAGCAACCAGTAACCACCCACCATGGCCAAATACCAGCTCTCGTTCTTCGTGCCGCCCGTCAACGTCGAGGCGTGCAAGGCCGCCATCTTCGCCGCCGGCGCCGGCTGCTATCCCGGCAGCGGCAACTACACCGAGGCGTGCTGGACCATTGTGCAGGGCGGCATTGGCCAGTTCCGCCCCGGCGCCGGCGCCAACCCCCACATTGGCACGGTCGGCGAGCTCGAAAACGTCGAGGAGGCCTATGTGCAGACGCTGTGCGTCGGCGAGGATGTTGCCCGTGCGGCCGTAGCCGCCCTGAAGAAGTACGAGCCCCCGGATATACTCCGCATATGCACACACACACACACACAGCTTCCCCCTAGACTAGAAACGGACTGGAGAGCAAAGGGTTCTAACAATGACAGGGCACACCCATACGAAGAACCGGCGTACTCGGTCATCAAGCTGGAGGATTTTTGATATGTTGTCGGATATAGTTTGAACAGACATTAATCGAGCTGTCAACTTTGGCCCGTGCCCTGTCTATTCTATCCTGTCTATATGAATTCCAAGTCCGCTGTTTGATTTCAAACCCCCCCCCCCTACGACGCAAAGTCCTCGCCCTCCTCCAGAATCGTGAGAGCACCGCCAATCAGGTGGAAGCTGCCCGTGATGAGCACGCGCACGTCGACGTTGCCGCCCTCAATCTGCCGCACAAAGTCCACGGCGTCCTCGACCGTCGGCTGCGCCGTCACCGTCGTGGTCTCGGGGCTGATGGCGCGCCACTCGGCCGCCAGCGTCTGCTGCAGCTCCAGGCTCTTGAGCGCGGCCGGGTCCACGTTCTTGTTGACAAAGTCCACCTTGTACGAGTTGTTCTTGTAGGTCACGTTGGTGCAGAAGACGGCGTATTGGAAGGTGACGGCCTCGTCCTCGTCGCTGCTACTGCGCGACACCGTCTTGTGCACCGTGCGCAGCAGCTCGACGGCGTCACGCGTCGACTGCTGGTTGAAGATGAGCACGTTGATCGGTGGTGTTGTTGTTGTTGATTTTGATGCCGCCGCCACCCTGTTGCCCTCCCGCACCTGCCGCCCAAACCACTGGCACGCCACGTCCAGGCTCTGCTGGTTGTGCGCGCCGTCCAGGAACCACTGCTGCCGGCCCGTCACCTTGGTCTCGCACCGCCCGCGCCACACCACGTGCTCCAGGCCGTACACAAACTCGGCCGGCAGCGCGCCGCCCTCAGTCGCAATCCGGGCCATGGTATCCACGTCCACGCCGAGCCGGCGGCCCAGGACCGTCGCCGCCAGCGACACCGCGAGCGCGGCGTTCTTGCGCTGAAACGCCTCGGCCGGCGTCAGCTGCACGGCGGCCTGTGCCAGCTGCCGCTCGTACGTGGCCGGGTCCAGCACGGTCAGCGGGGCCGCGCGCTCGGCGGCGCGCGCCGCCAGCACGGGCATGGCCGGCGCGTCCTGCGGCACGGTGAAGGCGGGGCAGCCGGCTTTCAGGATGCCGGCCTTGTGCCAGGCGATCTGCTCGAGCGTGGCGCCGAGCGTGTCGACGTGGTCGATGCCGAGCGTCGACACGGCCGTGGCCGCCGGGTGCACAAAGACGTTGGTGGCGTCGAGCTCGCCGCCGACGCCGACCTCGTAGATGGCGGCGTCGACGCCCTCGCGCAAAAAGACGTGGAACGACAGCAGCGTCAGGAAGCGGAAGTAGCTGGGCTTGAGGGCCGGGTCGGCGCCCGCGGCGGTGGCGCTGGCTTCAAAGGCGTGCCACACCTCGAAAAAGTACTGCGTAAAGAGCGCCTTGGAGATGGGCTTGGAGTTGATGCGGATGCGCTCGCGCACCTCGACGAGATGCGGCGATGTGTAGAGGCCGATCTTGGTCGGGCCAGCTGCACTTTCTTTCTTCTCTGCCTGCTCCTTCTCCCGGCGCAGGCGGTACTGCTCCAGAATGGCATTGGTAAACGCGCACGTCGTGCCTTTGCCCTTGGTGCCGGCAACGTGCACAACGTTGAGCCGGTCCAGGTCCTCGGGCACGTGGCCAATGTAGCCGAGCCAGGTCTTCATCTGCCCAATGGGGTCACTCATGTCCAGCGTGATGCCGGCGCGGCGCCGCTCCTCGATCAGCTTGTACCCCGTCTGGGTCGAGTTGAGGAGGCTGACGGCATCTTCGTAGGTCGGTGCCATGGTGGCGGTCGGCGCTGCTGCGGCTGCTGCTGCTGCGGCTGTAGAAGCGGAGTGGCCGCGACGGAACTGTGTCAAAGTGTGCTTTGGCAGAAGAACGCTCGAGGGCCGTGATCGCAGAGAGGCGACGAGGAACGCAGGCGGCGACGGCGGCACAGACAAGAGGATGCGGCGGCGGAGGCAACAGTGAAGAGCCCCGGCAAGCGACCGGTTCATTCCTTTGCGAGAAGAAGAGGATGGCTCAGGGTGACGGAAACAGTCGCATCATCGTGGTCGCAAAGTCAAAGGATGACGCAGTCGCTAGCAGGTTGGATTTTCAGCGGGGCACGACCGCTAACGGAGCCGATAGTGAACGGCTGCCCCGCACGGCCTCGGATTACAGCGCGTGTCTAGTCAGGTGAACTCAGTGAGCTTTAGTGAGCTTTAGTGGGCTTTACTGAGCTTTAGTGGGCTTTGGTGAGCTTCACAGAGGCCAATATTGGCCTTGTTCTTTTTATCATTTCTATCTACATTTTAGATACGACGTACACGCCTAGAAACGCGCGGTAATAGCAGGCGGCTTGTTGTTGAGAATGGTGTCGATCTCGGCCAGGATCTCAGGCGTCAGCTTCTTGTACGTGGCAATGGCCTTGGCGTTCTCCAGCACCTGCGCCGGCTTGCTGGCGCCCATGATGGCCGAGCTGACATTGGGGTTGGCCAGCACCCACGCGAGGGCCAGCACGCTCTGCGTCACGCCCAGCTTCTCGGCAATGGGCTTGAGCTTGGCCACCTGCGCCACAATCGCCGCAAACTCCTCCTTGCCCGTGCGCTTCCACATGCCGGCAATGAACTCGACCTGCGTCTGCGCCAGGCGCGAGTCCTCGGGGATGCCGTCGTTGTACTTGCCCGACAGGATGCCCATGCGCAGCGGCGAGAAGGTCGTCAGGCCCAGGCCCACCTCGCGGTACAGGTGCGCAAACTCGTGCTCGACCTTTTCGCGCTTCAGCAGGTTGTACTCGGGCTGCTCCATGACGGGGCCGATCAGGCCGAGCTTGTCGGCATAGCGCCAGGCCTGCGAGATCTCGTCGGCGCTCCACTCGGACGTGCCCCAGTAGAAGGCCTTGCCCTGGTTGATGACGTGGTTGAACGCGCGCACAATCTCCTCCATGGGCGTCTGGCGGTCGGGCCGGTGGGCGTAGACGAGGTCGACGTAGTCGAGCTGCAGCCGCTCGAGCGCGGCGTCCAGGCCCTCGATGATGTGCTTGCGCGAGAGGCCGACGTTGTTGGCGCGGATGCTGCCAAACTTGCCGCCCCAGTAGATCTTGGTCGAGATGACCAGGTCGTTGCGCTTCCAGCCGTACTTTTTGATGGCCTTGCCCATGACACGCTCGCTCTCGCCGTCGGCGTACGTCTCGGCGCAGTCGAAGAAGTTGCAGCCAATGTCGTAGGCCGCCTTCATGCAGCCAAACGTGCCCTCTACCTCTTTGTTAGTCAGGCAAGGACAGACAGACAAAACATGCAAAACGCACCCTCGTCAATGTGGCCGCCGTAGGTCAGCCAGCCGCCCAGCGACAGGGCAGACACCTTGAGGCCGGAGCGGCCAAGGAAGCGGTACTCCATATCGGGAGCCGCGGCGTTGTCGGGCTGTGGCTGTGCCATTGTGATGGTTGTGCAAAGGGATGCTGGTGGTGGAGGGGTTGCGTCGGTGGAGGTCGGGAGGGGTAATCGTTCACGATGGACGTTCAGAGGGGAGAGAGTTGCCAGCTCTTATTAATAAATGCAAGCCCCCCCCCCTCCCCCCCGGTGTTGCGGACAGATAGCCCCTTGCCGGATCCATGCACCTGCCCGATAAGGAGTCGAGTCATCCGGCGCATGTTTTCCCCTCTTCCCCGCAGCAGCGATACGAGTAGATTCTGCAGCGTTCCTGCCATGGCCGACCGGGCCTCGGTGTAATTAAGGGCCGGCGTTGCGCTGTTCTTGCCGTTTGCGTGTCGGTCTTCCTCAAGGTTGACTACAAGTAATAGTACTCTGTACACAGTACTGCTCCGGATGTGTTGACTGTGAGACGTCTGCTAGAACGGCCATGACGTAGTTGCCAGATGCAGAATGAACACTATTATTACCCACGCCACAGGTTAGCAGCCCTATATCTTATGGCGATTCTCACTCTTGTGTGACCTATTACCAGCTAACGGACTTAGCCACAGCCAGTCAACTGCTCCGTACAGAGAACGGAATGTCGGCTTATTGGTCTAACGCCGTTTAAGTCCGGAGACGACTCTCGGCTCACCGTCTTGGCACGGCAGTTTGATCACGAATACTGTCGCCGGCGCTGCTAGCGCTGATGGAAATATAATACAGGCCTTGGCATTCACTATGGCAATTGCCCAATTTCCATGTTGACGTCCCATGTCCATGTTGCGAGATAGCATGGCTACGGAAAAAAACACCGCGCCTCCGTCCGGCGACGGCATCGACTCGCCCGCCGGCGAGGACGGAGCAGCCACTATTACGGCAAGGCCGCCGCCCGCTGCAACAAGCCCTCCTGCCGCATACTCGTCCTTTCCATCAGGCACCAAGGTCCTGCTCGTGCTCATGACCGTGTTTGCCACGTTGTTCTCTCCGTTCTCGTCCTTTGTCTACCTGCCGGCCATCACGCCGATTGCCGCCTCCTACCATCGCTCGGTTGCCGACATCAACCTGAGTGTGACGCTGTACCAAGTGATGCAGGCCGTCGCGCCCTTGTTCTTCGGGGACCTCAGTGACCAGCTGGGTCGGCGCCCGGTGTACATGCTGACCTTTTCCATCTACATCGGCGCCAACATCGGGCTGGCCCTGCAGCACAGCTACGCGGCCCTGCTGGTGCTGCGCGCCCTGCAGAGCACGGGGAGCAGTGCCACGGTGGCGATTGGCAGCGCCGTCATGGCCGACTGTACGACCAGCGCCGAGCGCGGCGGCTACATCACGGCGGTGCAGGCGAGCGTCATGTTTGCGCCGGCCCTGGCGCCTGTGATCGGCGGCATCTTGACGCAGTACTGGGGGTGGCGGTCGACCTTTTGGTTCTTGACCATTGCGGCCGGCGTGTTTCTGGTCATTTATCTACCGTTGGTGCCTGAGGTGAGCAACCATCAAAGCTCGACGTCATCCCATGCCATTGCCTGTATGCTAACACTAACACCTGTCAGTCCGCACGAAAGATTGTCGGCGACGGCTCCGTCCGGCCACCAGCGCTCAACATGTCGCTCACGACAGCACGCCACCTGCGCCAGCTAGCGCGCGACGACCCCGAGGCGGCCAGCGTCCACCGGCAAGAGCAGGAGAAGGCGCTCGCCCGGCAGCAGCGCAGCCTCGCTGGAGGGCCGCCGGCGAGGCGCATCCCCGTGCCGAATGTGTTTGCGGCGGTGCGCATCATGTTTGAAAAGGACGTCGGCCCGCTCATGGTCTTCATGTCGCTGTTTGTCATGGCCAACTACGCCATGCTCGTGCCGCTGCAGGACGTCATCCGCCACCGCTACCGCTTCAACGACCTGCAGGTCGGCCTGTGCTACATCCCCTTTGCCTGCGGCTCCGTCGTCGGCGCCGTCGCCGTCGGCCGCCTCATGAACTGGAACTATGCGCGCGTGGCCCGCAGCATCGGCGTCGCGCCCGACCGCAAGCGCGGCGACAGCCTGCGCCACTTCCCCATTGAGCGCGCCCGCCTCGACATCATGTGGCCCTGGACGGTCCTGGCCGTCGGCATGATCATTGCCTGGGGCTGGGTCGTGGCCGCCCACAACGTCACACTGGCGGCGCCGCTGATCGTCCTGTTCTTTGCCGGCCTCGGCCTCAGCGGGCCCGTGTCGATCCTGACGACGCTGCTCGTCGACCTGTATCCCATGAACCCGGGCCGCGTGTCGTCAACCTTTAACCTCACGCGCGCCACGCTGAGCGCCGTCGGCACGGCGGTTGTCCAGTACATTATCGATGCCTGGGGCTACGGGTGGACGTATGTGTTTATGGGGCTCCTCGTGCTGGCCGCGAGTCCCAGCGTGCTGGTTGTGCGGCGCTGGGGACCCCAGTGGCGCGAAGAGCGGCGGCAACGGTTTGAGCGCCGCCAAGCAGAGTAATGTTTAGTTCTCGTATGACAATAAAGCTTGAATTGTAGTTCAAACCTCTGTTGTAACGAGTACATTGATTGCACTGCCAACGTGATGTGTTGGCAGACTCTGATTCGGCGCGTTGGAGTTTGTTTTTTTTTGGGGTTTTTTTTTCGTTGGTTTGTCGATTTGTTGCTTGTACACAAAGATAATCATATCATCGTCATGCAGATTTATTCCTCGTTTACCTCCTCGCTCTTCCAGGGCTTATTTTTTTTAAAAAAAATATTAATAGATGCATCTATCCAAAACAGCTTATTCAAACCAGTCCTGATCAAACCAGTCTACTTGATCAAATAAAAAATCTCAAGAAAATCAAACAGCTTTAAAATGATCGCATATTCCCCAAATAAACAAACTCGTATCCAACGTTCTTCTACATCTTGAATCACTACGTCACTACCCGTGCCAGGACTTCCGCGTGATATGCACACCTGATGAGGTCTCAGTCTGTTATCTGGCCCAGGACTCGCTCGTGCTCTGACACGCGTGGCCGCATGCGGCATGCAGTTGCTTATCGCCTGCGACAGAGTGGGTCTGGCGCCCCTTCCTCCTCCAGTGCTCACAAATGCAAAAATCCCACATCGCTCCTGCCCGCCGGCCCAGCCAATCCCACGCGCTGCTGCCGCTTCCCCAGTCTTCTTTCCCCTTCTGGCCATCTTGCCCTCCTGCCTGTCCACTCAGGAGACCCACACCGCCCACGCCCCATGGGCTGCACCTGTCCGCGTCGCCCATTCTGCCGGCCTTCCCCTCTCTGCTGCGTCTTTGTGCAGTAAACCGATCTCCATCTCCTCTCCCATCACCACTTGCCAGGGCCTTTTCCCAGACCTTTGATGTAATAATATCTTTCAGGCGGGCCGCGCCATTCGGCCGTCATTCTCGTCATCACTGCCCGCACACACACACACTGTGCGATAAGCCGCCCAGCCTTGCCATTTCCGTGCCTGTGCCTCTTTTGTGTCTCACTCGTTGGCAGCCTTTCGTCATTCTTTTCAGGCCTCTTTCTCTTCCACCTCCTCCTTCTCATCTCCTCTTCCTCCTCATCATCCTCCCCCCCTTCTACCCTCTTCTCTTCTCCCCTCTTCTCTTCTATCCTCTTCCTCTGACCCGTCGACTAGTCTTCCACCTCGCTTCCTCGCTCCCTCCAGCCCTGCGGTACAGCCCACCCCCCGCTAGTCTCCCGCGTTATCGTGCAGGGTTGGTTGTTTTGCCTCCGTTCCATCCGCTGGTCTGGGCTTCTTTGTGTTGGGCTCAGCCTCCTCCGCATCTTTCGATTGTTGCCACGCCTCTGCCTCTTATCTCTCTCAACGGCTCCCACTTTTCGATTTCTCCTCTCTTTTTTCTAACCTCAGGATATACGCCCCTTTAACATTGCTGATCTTCCTGTCGGCAAACTCAAAGAAACCACCTCCATCAGCGAGCCATACCGCCCTCGCTTCTTCTCTTCGAAAACCCTAACAAACTACCTCCTATCTTATCACCATTATCACCACCCACCCCCTATCATGGTCCCAGAAGACGTTCATCCACCACACGCCCCTCTCCAGCAGGATCCCGATACCATGGACGCCACGTCCGACCACCCCGAGGCTCCTCGCGGCGACCTTGCAGCACTCCCCCTGGCCCGGGACTGCCCCGAGTCCGATGAGGAGATCATGCTCGACGGCGCCTCTCTCGACGCCCCCCTCGACGCTCCCGTCCGCATCTACACGCCACCTCCCCACATCGCCGCCCGCTTCTATCGGCAATCCGCTCAGGCCTGTCGCAAAAGCTCGGCTGCCTCGTCCCGGAGAAACTCCATCTCGTCCAACCACTCGCGGTCCTCACACGGCTATGGACTGGCCAACTCCTCCAACAACGCACCCCAGAGCAAGCATATCGCACAGCATTTGCGCCGTGCATCCATCCTGGCCGACCGCAAGGCGCGCCTTGCCGACCGTGCCGCACATGCCGAACAGGTGCGCTTGCGGGCCGCCATGGCCAAGGCGGCTGTGCGCGACATCTCCCAGAGCGAAGAGCGTGCTCTGGCCGCGGCCCTCGCCCGCGAGAAGAAGCTGGAGGAAATCGCTGCCGCCTGTGCCGAGGAGGTCAAGCGTGCAAAGGCAATTGCAGAGACCATCAAGGAAAAGCGCGAGCAGGACCTCACCCGCCTGCGCCGGCAGATCCAAGACCGCCTCGACGAGGCCGAGCGTCGCCGCGACGAGATGCGCCGCACCAACGGCGGCCGCACACGCACACGGGGCCACAGTATTCTGGATAGCCGCAAGCACGTCGATGTGATGCCTGAGGTGGCCGAGCTTAAAGAGACGTCATCACAAGAGCATTCGGACGACGCATCGCCCGGAGCAGCATCGCAGTCGGGTAGAGACAGCCCATCTCGTGAAACCCCAGCACCCGCCCTGACACCAGAGGAGGCAGCCTACAAGATCCTGCACTGGTGGCGCCGGGCCAGCCGGAAGAGGGCCATCAGCAAGTTCCAGGAGCTCGGACTTGCCATTGACAGCGTGCGTGACACCTCGTTTGAAGAGGTCGCCGACATGCTCGCCCAAGACAGCGTGCTCATGACCACCGGCAAGATCCTGCAGCTGTGCGGCATCCAGCAAGGCAAGACAAGCTCAGTCAACAAGATTGTCGTCAATCGGACGTTTTTGAGTGCCTTTTTGATCCTGGGACACCCTACCCAAGTGCTCAGCAACAACGAAACGCAAGAGGCTGCAGCAAGGCTTGCCGCTGGATCAACGCTCGGCAATGCGGCCCGTACTGGCAAGACATCTGTTCCTATTGGCAAGGGTGATCTCTCAAACCCCCAGCTACAGGACCTGGTCGGCAAGGCCAAGGACTTGCTCATCTGCTTCGAGACCATCGTGTCCCGCCTGTCCCACGCCAACAACTACACACCCCCAGCCTCGCTTGCCAGCGAGCTGGTGGAAGCCTACGACAGCTTCTACGATGCCTTTATCGCGTGGAAGGCCCGCGACGCCTCGGCTCTCGTCGATGTGATGGTCATGCAGTTTGTCGAGCTGGACGCCATCTGGCAGACAGTCAAGGACGGCTCCGATCCTTCGGTCTCCGATACCTATCGAGAAAGCATCCAGCAGAACCAGCTGCTGCTGATGGTGCGCATTAAGAAGCTGGCAGGGCCCGAGGAAGGCAAGAAGAAGATCTTCGATGCGGTCTACAAAGCGCGGCGTGCCAAGGGGGGGGAGGCCAGACGCAAGGCTGTGGCGGCCAATACCAATAGCGAAATGCGGCCGCGTGAGACGGACCACACCCTGGAGACAGCCATGGGCGACCTGACGGGACTGGGCGGCAGCAACGGCAACGGTAACGGCAACAACAACGGCAACGGCAACAGCAAGGATGGATCAACCTCTTCGCTGTCGTCCGGTATCCGCCGGCCGGGCATCCCTCCGGCCAAGTCGTCCAACGTCGTCAGTGATGCTGCCATCTCTGGTATGCTGCCGCAGTCCAAGCCGTCGTCCGAGGCCAGCGCCGAAGCTAAGCTCCGCGGCCTGCGCTTTGCACCTGCCGACGAAAAGTACTCGAGCAGCCCGCTGCCGGAGAACCGCGTGGTCGTGCACGAGCTGGCCGTCGACCACAAGTTCCGGGTCTCGTCCACCCAGTTCAAGCAGCAGCAGGCTGCGTGGATGGAGCCTGTGTTCCACCGCATGCGCAAGACGATGAACGGCAGCACCCGGGCCGAACAGGAGGAGCACTTCTACTACCTTCTCACCATAGCGGAGTGCATCCGATCGAAGCTGGAGCGGCTTACTGTCCCGGGCCGCAAGATGCACCAGTTTATCGGGGAGCTTCTGGACACCGAGATTGCCCAGCGGCAATTCGCCATGGGCAGCTTCTCGTACGAGCGGTTCTGCACGTCCATCGGCCAGCTTCTTCCCAAGCTGTGCGCGCCTGTGCGCGATGACGAGGTCAAGGAGCTCATCGAGGTCACCCTCAAGCAAGGGGACTATGTCGACGGTCTCCAGGCCCTCCTGTCGTTTATCGACGTTATGCTGACTGACCACGTCAACTTTATGATCAGTGTGGCTGCGCCGCGTCTGCTTGCGTCGGCGACCGAGTACGAGGCGCGGCGGTTCGCCGAGCTGGTCGGCCTGGGGGACAGCGGCAACCCGGAGAGCCTCGCCGTGGAGAAGCAGCTGCCGGCCGCCATGGCAGTGTGGCGCAGTGCGCGCAGCAAGGTGCTGGCCGAGGCGGCTAAGCGCGACCCCGAGGGCATCAACCACCCCAAGGCGCGGCCGAACCTGAACCACTTCTACACGCAGATGCTCATCGACGTCTTCACGCAGCTCAGCCCCATCCGGCTGGACGAGATGCCCGAGATGCTGCGGCTCGACCACGCGCGCGCACTCAAATGGGGCGCCCTGACGCGCCGTGTTGTGACGGCCGGTGCTGTGCTGCTGCAGTGCAAGAACCTGCTGAAGCGCGACGTGCGTCTGCCCTGGAAGACCGAGGCGCACCGCGTCATGCTCGTGCTGGAGAAGGCCGAGAAGGACGCAGCCGGCAGCAAAGAGCAGCAGCAGCAGCAGCAGCAACAGCAGCAACAGCAGTCGACGCCCGAGTCGGAGGCGGTCCGTGTGCGTGCCGCCTTTACCTCCAACAATATTATCGACGGTGTTGTCGCCGCCCTCGAGTCGGGCCGCTCGATGCCGTCGTCGACCAAGGCCAACCTGCGGACGATTGTGCAGCGCACCATGGCGGCCAGTGCCGAGGTCGCCGTGGCCCAGAGCACCACGGACGGTGGCAGAAACGGCGTTCCCCAGGAGCCCGTGCTTCGGCTGCTCCTCCACCGCCTCCGCAGCTTCCTCAGCATCCGTCTGACGATCTCCACCACCAACGAAAAGACGCGCCAGTCCAACGCGGCCAACGAGCGCCTGACCGGCCTCGGCCTTGCCGAGTTTGTCGACCAGGTCCGCGAAATGACCGACGAGGTCTCGCGCGTCGGTGCCGTCGACCGCGACACCCACGTCCGGTTCTGGGAAGCAGTGGCCGAGGCAGTCAACAAAGAGGATGCTTCTGCGAGCAGCTGATTTAGTAGCGCCGTTTATTATTTCTCTTTGATTTTCTTCTCTTTTTCTTTTCTTTTCTTTTCTTCCTTTTCTTCCTTTTCCTTTTTTTTCAACCCCCTTTCTTCTTCCCCTTTTCTTTTCTTCCTTTCTTCCAACTTTTTGTTCTTCTATTCCTTCTTCTTTATCATTCCCATTTTCCCCATTTCTTATCAGTCTTTGCCTATGCCATCCGCTATGGCCTTCGTCTGGATTTCTCGGCGTTCTTCTCGGATTCTATCTCGGGTTTGCTTTTTATGGTTCTCAAGGGGGCATGGCAGGTTTATGTGCATCGAGAACAGACCAGCATCAGAGGTCTTGCTCTCTGGAAGGACACGCTCACCCGTGTTCCTACGCATTGCCGAGGATGCATTGCATATACACCATGCAGACAACCTGGTCTGCAGGACGCATCATACACGCTGGCACGGATGCCGGGCATCACGGAGTTTTTATTTCATGGGAGGCAGAAGTGAGATGTCTTACTAAGCTGGCTTGTTTACGGACAGCTTTGTCGGCGCCGGGGAGTCTTTTTTTATTTATTTTTTGGTTTATCATGGTTATCATGGTTATTGCTTCGTCTGTGTGTGTGTTTTTTTCTCCGTCGTTTTGTTTTTTGAGCCAGATTCCATTGCCATTGTTATTTCAATCCATTTTTACCGCGTGGTTTTTTTATTACTCCTTATTTTTTATCGTATCTATCATGGTTATTACCTTAGAAACCACCAGAGTCATGCATCTCTTGTTAGTCATAGTTCGTCCCAATGAAGCAGTTCCTCTTCAGATGGAGTCTGCCACTGCGTCGACTCCGTAAATCAAGACGCGGCTTCCTTCAGCGACTACGCCGTCTCCACGTCCATCCTTCTTCCATTCCCTAGACAGGAAGGAGCGGACAGAGAAGAGCCACGCACTTGCAAAATGAAAAGCTGGACCACAAAGAACGAGGCCTTTTTTTAATACGGCAGATTAATACGGCAGAGGAGGAGAAGAGAAGAAAAAAAAAAACGCATCGCAGCTTCTCAATTGGGACACTCGACCCGATGGGCAGGACGAATTCGGATGCTGGCCCAAAAGGGCAGGAACAACTGACGTCGAATGGTACTCCGTACGCTCGAGACTCGGCTGACAAGGTGACATCATGCGACAAGGCAGGAGCGGCTGGTCTGACGCTACGACGTAGAGGGGAGAAGGAACAACCCGCAACTACGGAGGCATAGCTGCTGACCACCCACCAACAACATCCCCGTCGTGTCGTCGGCACAGTTTCAGGTAACACTCCGTAGCCTCCAGTTGTGACAGTTTGTGTCATTTGTGAGATCCCGTTCTGTTCTGTCGCGCAGGTGGCCATAGAGCTTAGTGCCCCTCTTTCGCTAGTACTCCGTAGTTGGTCTCGCCGCGACGTCCCTCGCAATGGCCGCCGCCGCAGGGATTAACGCCGTTCGATCATCGGGGCAGGTGCGACTGCGACTGCTGCCCCGCCTTCTAAATTGGGGTACATCATACTCGTACCAAGCATCAAGAGGGGAAGGTGCAAGTGCCGCCAGCAGGAGCTCCTCGCCCGCAACTGTTTACTACAACCACCGCCGTTGCCTGTCCGTCCTTGCTTCTCCTCCTTCTTGTTCTCCGTCCCTCTTTTCCTCCTCCTCCTCCTTCTCCCCCTCCACCTCTTTTTCACCATCTTTGCTCTCCACGCCTCACCCGTGGACCCCCTCCTTCTCTCGCTCTCGCTCCTCGACTCGCTCCTCGACTCGCTCCTCGATTCGCTCCTCGACTCGCTACTGTTCCGCGCTCTCTCACGCAGCCGTCAGCATGGCAACCGAACGCGATATCCTCCCTGACAACTTCAAGCCGTCCCATTACGACCTCCGGATCGATGGCCTCGACTTCCACAACTGGACCTACACGGGCGTGGTCACGATCCATGGTGTCTTGACCGAGGCCACGGCCCAGATCGTCCTCAACACGCTCGATGTCGAGATCGGGTCGGCTAGCATTGATGCCTATAACAGCGGTGCAACTACCGGCGAGGGGAAATACTTTGAAATAGTCAACTGCATTGACATCAAATACCATGCCAAGACACAGCGCACGACCCTGACCTTTGTCGAGGAGGACTGTGTGCTCATTTCCCCCGCCGAACGGGCCGAGCTCAAGCTCACCTTCAAGGGCCGGCTGAACCACGATCTGGCCGGTTTCTACCGCTCGCAGTACACGCCGCGTGCCGACTCGCTGCCGGCGGCGCCGTCGACGCCGCGTGACGCCGACTTCCACTACATGCTCAGCACACAGTTTGAGTCGTGTGATGCCCGCCGTGCCTTCCCCTGCTTTGACGAGCCCAACCTCAAGGCCACGTTTGACTTTTCCATTGAGATCCCCGAGGACCTCGTGGCGCTCAGCAACATGCCCGTCAAGGAGCAGATCGTTTCGCGCCCAGGCTGGAAGCTCGTCCGATTCGAGCGCACACCCGTTATGAGCACCTACCTCTTGGCGTGGGCGGTGGGCGATTTCGAGTACATTGAGGCCTTCACCGACCGCAAGTACAATGGCAAGCAGATCCCCGTGCGCGTGTACACGGTGCGCGGCCTCAAGGAGCAGGGCCAATGGGCTCTGCAGCACGCACCCAAGTACATTGATTTCTTCAGCGAGAAGTTTGAGATTGACTACCCGCTGCCCAAGTCGGACATTCTGGCCGTGGCCGAGTTTACGCACGGCGCCATGGAGAACTGGGGTCTGGTGACATACCGGTCGAGTGCGCTGCTGTTTGACGAGAAGACGTCGGACAACCGGTTCCGCAACCGCATTGCGTACATTGTTGCCCACGAGCTGGCGCACCAGTGGTTTGGCAACCTTGTCACCATGGACTGGTGGGATGAGCTGTGGCTGAACGAGGGGTTCGCGACGTGGGCGGGGTGGCTGGCCACGGACACGCTTCACCCGGAGTGGGACGTGTGGGCGCAGTTTGTCAACGAGGGCATGGAGCGTGCACTGAAGATGGACTCGCTGCGTTCGTCGCACCCTATCCAGGTGACGGTGCGCAATGCTCTGGACGTCAACCAGGTGTTTGATGCCATCAGCTACCTCAAGGGCTGTTCGGTGATCCGCATGCTTGCCAACCACTTGACGACGGAGGTGTTCCTCAAGGGCGTGGCGTCCTACCTCAGGTTTCACAAGTACGGCAATGCCCAGACTACGGCTCTGTGGAGTGCACTCAGTGAGGCGTCGGGGCAGGATGTCAACGCCCTGATGGAGGCGTGGATTGCCAAGACGGGTTTCCCGGTGCTCGATGTGACTGAAAAGGCCGGTGGTGAGCTGTGCATCCGGCAATCGCGCTTCCTGTCGACGGGCGACGTCCTGCCCACGGATGACAAGACGGTGTGGTGGGTGCCGCTAGGTCTCACGGGCCGTGTTGGGACGGCCGAGGGCAGCGTGGAGTCGCTGGCTCTGACGAAGAAGGAGGACGTGATTGCCAACGTCAGCGAGGACTTTTACCGGCTGAACACGGACTCGACGGGCTTCTACCGCGTCAACTACCCGCCCGAGCGGCTGGGCAAGCTGGGTACGCAGCTGGACCGGCTTAGTGCAGCCGACAAGATTCTCATCACAGGTTCTGCGGCCGAGCTGGCGTTTGCGGGTAATGCCACAACGTCGGCGCTGCTGTCCTTCCTGGAGGGCTTTGGCAACGAGAGGCACGTGCGTGTTATCGGGCAGGCACTGGACTCGCTGGCGACGCTGCAGAGCATTTTCGGCTCGGACGAGACGACCAAGAAGGGCCTGCAGGCGTTCACGCTGCGGATGATTGACAAGGCGCTGTCGCAGTTCAAGCTCGAGACGGTTGCCGACGAGGAGTTTACCCAGGCCGAGCTGCGCAAGCGCCTGCTGACGGTGGCGGTCAGCAACGGCCACCCGGCGTACCTGGCCGAGGCGCAGGCGCTCTTTGACGCGTACATTGCGGACCCGGCCAGCAGCCCCGTCAAGGGCGACCTGCGCACGCCGGTGTACCTGGCGGCCGTCAAGACGGACCCGGCGCGGGCGGTGCCGCTGCTGATGAAGGAGTGGAAGACGACGTCGGCGCCCGATGGCAAGGACGTGGCGCTGCTGGCGCTGTCGGCGACGGACGACGCCGAGATCACGCGGGACATATTGCTGCCGTTTATGTTTGGCTTGGACGCCAACGGCGTGGCCCCGGCCGATGTGCACATTCTCTCGGCGCCGCTGGCCAATCGGAACCAGTCGCGGCCGGTGCTGTGGGACTTTGTGAAGAAGGAGTGGAACGGCGCCGTGTTCCAGAAGCTGGGCGGCAACCCGATCCTGCTGGACCGCTTTGTCAGCGTGACGCTGAACAAGTTCTCGGACGGGGAGTCGCTGAATGAGCTGGATGCCTTCTTTGAGGGCAAGAACACCAAGGCCTTTGACCGCACGCTGGCCACGGTCAAGGACACGATCCGCGGGCGCGTGGCGTACCGGACGCGCGACGCCGCGAACATTCGGGAGTGGCTGGTGGCGCACGGCTATGCCTAGATGGGTGGTTTTGTATGCTTACTCATTAGAGAAAATGATTATCACCACAATGACTGAGGTATTTTTGAATTATTTTTGAATAATTTTGAATAATTTTGAATAATTTTGAATAATTTTGAATAATTTTGAATAATTTTGAATAATTTTGAATAATTTTGAATAATTTTTTGTCTTGATGTCCGAAAACGGTACGGTACAAAGTCTGTTGTGCTTTGCCCGTACGTTGTAAGCTACCTAAAACTACTTACATGAGTTGGCTCGTTGATCGACTTTCTCATCCTCTCACCAGTGGGAGAAAAGGCACAGCACAGAGGAGACATCCGCTGTCTGTGCTGCCCAAAGCCTTTCCTCCTCCTTCTCCCCGGATACTCTCCTATACATTTTGCTCGTTCCTGAAAGTCTGGCCATGTTTTGGCGTGACGCAGCCCATGGAGAGGCTGCGCCGCCACCAAAAAAAAAAAAAAAAAAAAAAACACACAACAACAACAATATGGATAAAATCAATATCCACCCAATACACAAGTAAAAAGCCCAATAAAATAAAAAAATTCCCAGTATGTTCCTCCTCTTGACTTTGTAAGAGAGACGGCACTTTCCTTTGCAGTGTCCAGTCCCGTTCCTCTCCGCTGGGCCGTCCTTCCAATGTTGATATCGGGAGGACGACTCGAGTAGACTTTGTTCTTGGCACAACCCTCGAGTGTCCAGCGGAGAGGCTCCGTTATAGTATATATGAATGGTGATGATGATGAAATGAGAAAAAAAAAGTAAAAAGTAAAAAAACAAAACAAATGACATGATGATAATCGTCTTCCTGCCCAGGTGCAACCTCTTTGTGTGGGATATCATGGGTTCTGGATTCAGTTTGGGAGAAGCCATCATTTTCGCAACTCCAAGTGTCGTGAAATCAGAGCAGGGGAAACAACAAAAAAAAAGCAAAAAGACAACAAGCCTCATACAACACAACAAACAGTGTGGAGGCAGAAAAGGGGGATATGATGCAGCTCTTCTCTAGATCAGGCGCCCGTCTTTGAGTAAGGAAAAAGGGGACAAAGGAGATGGGACAGAGACAGGATGTGGTCCCCGCAGGGAGCAGGAGTTGTTGAAAAGAGGGAGAGTGATGGAAAATGCAAAACGCCGGGGAAGAAATGTATAAAACGCCGAGTGATTGAAGGGGATGCCACCCTGAAAAAGAGAGAGAAGAAAGAAAATGAGATGAAAAAAGAGGACATGTCCAAAGCAGAGATGACGTAAGATCGACCCGTCTTGTCTGGCCGTAGAATTCAAACTTCCCGCACAACCACACCCTCATGTTGGGTTCAGATCCAAGAGCTGGCTCGTAAAGATGCGGTTCAGGCTGCTGCGGCTCTGGTGGCGCCGCCGCGGCTGGTGCAGACACCGCAGGCGGTACGACGACGGCAGCGACGAGTCGGAGATGCTGCGCAGCTGCTGCTTGAGCTGGTCGGCCGGCGACAGGTCGACGCCCGGCTCGACCGGCGGGTCCATCTCCATCTCCATGTCCATGGTCGGGCTCATGGCCAGCGGCGATTCCTGCACCAGCGACGGGCTCATGCTGCCGAACCCGCCACCGCCCATGCCCGAGCCCAGCCCGCTCGTCAGCAGCGAATCCGGCCCCAGCGTGCCGATGTCGCCAAACGAGAACGAGTGGTGGTGGTGGTGGTGTGGATGGGGACCGCCGCCTGGGATGATGTTGGCCGCGGCGCCCAGGCTGCCACCGCCCGGCAGAGACATGGCCGTCGACATGGGCGACGGCGGCGAAAAGTCCATGTCCATGTCCTGTGAAAACGAGCCCATGGGCGCGTGGAAGTTGTGCTGCCAGGACGCGCCAAACTGCGGCCGCATCCCCGGGTGGTGGTAGGCCGAGGCCGACGGCTGGTAGTCAAAGGCGCCCAGCTGCGGGCCCGGGCTGCCCACGAACGGGCTGGCGTCGACCGTGCGTGGCGAGTGCGGCGACATGCCACCGCCCATGTACGACTCGTACGACGCATACGACGACACCGACGACCCGGGCCGGTTGGACGTGTTGTTGAACGCGCCAAAGAACGGCGACGACGCGGTCGACGACGGCGCTGGCGGCGGGCCCACATAGTTGGTGTGCGCCGACGGCCGGCTCAGGCCGCTGAGGCCGCCGCCCAGCCCGAAGCTGCTCACGCTGTTGGTGCTGCTGGCACTGCGCTTGTGCAGCTTGGCGGCCGCCGCAGCCAGGGCCGCCGCGCCGCTGACGCTGCTCTTTCTGCTCCGCGACGGGCCGCGCACAATGCGCGACTGCGACGGCTTGCTCACGCTGCTGGCAAACGCCGCGTTGATGCCCGTGCCCGGCATGTACGGTGACCGGTAGCTGCCGGCGTCCTTGTTGCCGTGCTCCTGGAAGAACGCAAACTTCTTGGCCACGGTCGTCGGGATGTTGGGCGGCCGCGGCGGCGAAATTGCCCGGGCCTTTGCCTCGCTGTTGGTCTCGGCCCCCGACGCGTTGGTCGGCGGCGGTGACATGGCACCACCACCACCGCCGCCGCTGCCACCTGCGCCAGACGCGGACTTGCCCGCAGACACGGTGGCATAGCCGTGGGACAAGTTCGGATGTTGAATCTGCGGGAACTTGCTGCTTCCGCTGCCGCCTGATGCCGCGGGCATGGCAAAGAACGAGCCAAACGGCCCGCGGCTAGACGACGACGTAGATGTGGACGTGGATGTGGACGCGGATGCGGACGAGTTGTTCTGCGGGCGGTGGCCCTGCCTTGACGCAGGAAGCTGGGGCTGGACGAATCCGTCTGCCGTCTTGGTGTATTTGAACGCAGCAGCCACGTCGGTGGGCGACGCAGAGGATGGTGTTGCGGCCGGTGGTGCCGCAGCGTGTGTAGGCGTAGCGGGGACCGTAAACGCTGTCGAGGCTGTCGAGGGAACCGACGGTGAGGGCGCGGACGATACGGTGCTAGCAGTTGTGGGCGTGTCGTCGGGTGCACGAGGTGGTGCCGCGGGTGCTGGTGCTGCAGAGGCGGTGGCTGTGGCGGGCGTTGTGGCAGCCCCTGCTGGCGGTGCTGCGGTCGTCGATGTCGTCGGAGACGTGTGCGGCACGTAAGGGGGCTTGATCACGCTGTAGGATCGCCGGGGCTCTGCCGCCGCCGCCGATGACGAGGACTCTGCCGTCGCAGGCGAAGGAGCAAACATAGATGTGACAAACGTCGTCGCCGTCGCCGCCGTCGTGGCTGTCGTCTGGCCGGGCACGGGCACAGGGGATGCGGACACGGGGGCCGCTGCCGGGCGCTTGGGGGGGAGCATGGCCGGTTGCGAGGAGGAGGAGGAGGAAGAGACTGCCACGGCGGTCGGCGTCGGCAGCACAGGCTTGGGCAGCGAGTCGAGAAAGTTGCTCTTGGCGTTGTGCACGGGATGCGCGACGTCGCCCGTGTACTGCGCCTTGGAGTCGGTCGACGGCGCGCCCATGTAGTGCCACATCTGGTCGGGCTTGGCCAGATCGACGCGTGCCTGGTTCGTGCACGACACAAACGACGAGCCCTCGCAGATGTGGAACTCCTTCCACGTGTAACCCTCCACAAACACGTCATCCGCCAGCGGGTAGGGCCGCTTCTTGACGTTGAGCCCCTCGATCTCCTTGCGCGACGTCGGCAGCGGCAGCGCGTGTGCTGACGCCTTGGGCAGCCGGTAGTCCGACGGGTCCGGCAGCAGCAGCCACTTCCAGTTGACCTCGACCACGTCGTTGCTGGGGATGATGCGCAGCAGCACCGTCTCCTCGTCCGCCCGGTTCTCCAGCACAATGCCCGCAAAGATGTCGCTGCGGTACAGCTGCATCTGGCACACCGCGCCCGTCTTGAGCGCCGCCGCCGCCGTGCGGATCCGCTCGTTGCGCTCCAGCGCCAGGCTGTCCAGCTTCTTGTCGCGTTTTGTCCGCTGGAACCGGCACGTGAACTCGTACGCCCGCTCCTTGTACTCCGTGCCGTCGTCGCCAAACACCGGCACCTCCACCTCCTCCACAAACACGCCCGCCGCCGCCGCACACGTCGCGTGGTACGACCGCGAGCACTTGGCGTATGAGCACTGCAGGCACACGCCCTTGCGCAGCCGGCAGTACATGCAGCGCAGCTCCAGCCGGAACAGCGGGATATTGGCCACGTTGGTCACCACCTCCTTGCCGTCCACCGACTCGATAAACGTCTCCGGCAGGTACATGGCACACATCCGGTGCGCCTGCCGCCCGTCGTCCGTGGGCAGCAGCTCGGCTTCCGGCGTGTTGTTGGGACACAGGCAGCACGGCGCCGCACCGCCCGACCGCAGACGCATGCGCATCTTCTTGAGCCTGCGCCGGGCAAGGCTATCTTGTTCGTTGTTGATGTCGTTGCTGTTACTGTTGTTGCTGTTGCTATGGCTGTTGCTGTTGTTGCTGTTGCTGTTGCTGTTGCTGTTGGCGCCACAGTCGATGCGTGCTCGACTGCGCTTGCCCACAGGCTTGGACGACGCCCGCTTGCGCTTCCGGCCGGCAGGCAGCTGCAAACGGACGGACCGGCCGCCCGAGGGGGGTGTGGGCAGGTTGTTGACCGAGCTGTTGTCGTCGTCAACATCCTCTCCGGATTCGTCGTCATCCTCATCGTCGTCGTCGTCGTCGTCATCTTCTTCTTCATCCTCCTCGGAAAACTCCTCGTCGTCCGTCGAGATGCCGCGCAACTTGCGCTCAATCTCGTACACGTCCACCCAGACGCTGTCCTGCGCCTGCGCGCACTCGCACTTCTTGGCAATCTTGCCCATGGGCAGCCACGACTCCAGCGCAAAGTTGACCGCCTCGGCGCAGTTGTAGCCCAGGTTGTATCCCGAGTGGTAGCCGTAGGGGTACGTGACCACAAACTCGCCCGGGTACGACACACACTTGTTCACCCGGATGTTGTAGTGGCTCAGCAGGTGCGCGGGCGAGATCAGAAACGCCTTGTGGCGCAGGAACTGCGCACAGGCCTTGGCGTCGGCCGGCCAGATGTTCTTCATCGCCGCCTCGAAGCGACGCGCGTCGCCCTGCGATATGCTGTACCACTGCTTGGGCGCACCAAAGTGGAGGTAGTTGATGCTGTACAGATCCACGTCCTCCAGATGCCAGGCAAACGTTGCCTTCCACATCCCCAGGTACAGGTACGCCGTGTTGACACCCGGCACCTTGGTGCCCAGCACATCCAGCAGGTTGGGCAGCTTGTTCAGGTTCCATTCCTCGGTCGATTCGTCAAACAGCGTGCCGGGCAGGTCCGCGCCGTACAGCGGCGGCGCATACGTCAGCGTTTTCCAGTAGATCCGCTCCAGTTCCTCGCATCGTTCCGGGGTGTAGTCCGACACGTCCATTCGGTAGTCCCAGTCCTTGAAGGCCGCCTCGTCAATCTTGGCCGTGGCCTCGCGCTTAATATACTTGCGCCGCGCCGACGTCGACTGCGTCTTGTTGCTCGAGGGCTGCCGTGCAAATCCGCCCATGCGCCGTGGCGCCGCTGGGATGTCCGTCATCGAGCTGTCGACGGTGCGGCTGTCGTCCTCGTCCTCGTCGTCTTCCTTCTTGATGGGGATCTCCACTTCCACGGATGAGAGCACAGCATGGTCGTCGTCGTCCTTGTCGCCGGGCTGGTGGTGCTCGACGTCCTCGGGCGTCGCCACACACGTCTTGTCGTCGTCCAGCGCCATCTTGTCATCATCGCCCCGTTGGGACTCCGGCGTGAGAGGCCGTGGCTCGGAAAGGACAGAGGCATTGTCGTCGTCGGCGGTATTGCGGGCGCCTCTGCGGCCACCGCGGCCCTTCTTGCCTTTCTTGCCGGCTGCAGCTCCGGACGCCGTGGCTGGCGCAGCTGCAGCCCGAGCACGCGTCGAGGCTGGCTTGGGCTTGTCCGCATTGGCTCGGCGCTCGCCACGGCGGGCAGGCGGCTGGTGCTCGCTCTGGTCGCACAGCGCCTTCCACTGTGGCAGGTTGTATGTCCGCTGGTGCAGGATGTTGACCTGGCGATATGTGCCGCTCGAGCCCATAATGTCCTGTTTGATGGGCTCGCGCACCTTGATCGACTTGACCTTTTCGTCGAGCGGGCCGAGCGAGTCCTTCCATTCCTGGGGCGGGATGATCTTGATGATGCCAGACTTCATGCCATACGTATCGACTTTCTCCATCTGTTTTTGGGGAGAGGGGAGGCCAAAAAAAATGTCACGCGGTTAGAAACATATCCAAGTGATGTAGTGCAGCAACAGAATACAAACTGCAGCAACGAGAACAGACTAGGATGGGGAACAACACAAGAGGCAAACAAAGATACATGTGACGTCCAGGGAAATCAAAAGGGCAGGGAACAAACGGAGGGGGGGTGAGGGAGCGCACAAATTTCTTGAAATCCCGGAACTGGTGCATTGTGGGCCGGAACACAGGGACCGTTCCCGAGTAGTGGTCAGGCTCGATGTCGCCAATGTCGTCGACCTCGGCCGGGGCGTCGGGGGCTGGGGCGGAAGCGTCGGGGCCAGTGGAGGAGGCAGCCGAGTGGTCGGACGAGTGCAGAGCGTCGGCCGCAGTCGTGGACGGCGTCATGGCGGAGGTACCGGGGGCGTCGGCGGCATTGTCGGAGGGCATGGGGTGGAAAGACTCGGCAAGAACATCGTCGTCGAGGTCGCTCAGCTCCGAGTCGGAACTGCCGTCGAGCTTCGTGGCATTGTTACTGTCGGGAGGCGAGTGGAGGCCGGTGGTGGAGGTGGCGGAGGCAGAAGAGAGTTTGGGGTTGGGGTCGGAGGCGGAGGCGGAAGAGGGAGTGGTCGTCATCATCGCCGTGGGAGCCGCAGCCGGGGCGGCCGCGTCGTCCTGGGGCATTGTCGTGGAGGAGTCGCGGCGGAGGCTCGGGCTGACGACGGCGATGGTGTCGGCTTCCCCCCCAAGCGCATGAGCGCCGATCGCTTTGTTGTTGGACATGGCCAATCGCTCAGGCTACATGCGATCGTGAAGGGGGGGTAGTGTAGCCCGGAGGAGAGAAGGGGAGCGAGGAGGATGTAATGGCAGCGCGATGAGGAGGGGAGGGGGTTTGCCACGCAGCTGTCGAAAGAGATATCGAAGCTGCGTAAGCAAAAAGGGTGGATGAGCGAACTGATAAGAGATGCGCAAGATTGAGGCTCTCCGCGGAAGGGCGAGACGGGGTGTGATAAGAAGACGGGAGACGCGAGACGGAGGCGGCGAACGGGAAGACGGAAGTCGGAAGTCGGAGGATTGAGATCTGAAATCCGAAAAATGTGAGGCGACGACGCTGTGTGTGTGGTCGGTGACGAATAGATGCTGGCGTAGGCGTGCGTCGGTTATCTCGCACTCGATTTCTTGTCGCGCAAGAAAGGGAGACAAGGGAGAGGCGAGGGAGAGAGTAGGGTGAGCGTGAGCGTAGGAGTGAGAGAGAGAGAGAGAGAGAGAGCAAAAAGTGGGTGGGTCAGGAGCGAGGTGGACGAGGTAAAACCCAGAAAGAAGAAGCAAGGAATGTGTGAAAAGGATCACGAGAATCAACTGTGAGCACTTTCCCTTTCGGATTTTGCCTTGCGCACGGGAAAGGAAGGAAGGCGTGGGAAGAGGGAAGGCGAATGGGGGACACCAAAAAAAAAGTACACGCAAAAAGCGAACAGATGATCAGAGCTTGGGGAAGGAAGGGGGGGGGGGTGTCGAAGCAGGCAGGAACCTCTGGTCCAGAGGGAAGGTGCGTGAGAGGGGCGATTTGATAGGGAGAGGAAGGAGGGAGGGACTGTTGTATGAGAAAGAGGCAGGAGCGGCCGACAAAATGGATACCAGCGAGATGAGATTTCCGGTTGGGCAGCGTTTTGGCGGTTCTGGGCCCCTCTCGGTGCAAGTAGCGTTTGTGCGCAAGAGGCATACGGCAAATACTTGTGGGAGAGTGAAGAGAGAGTACTCCGTACGAGTAAAAAGTCCCACAGTAAGAAAGTGGCACCGGGGACTGTATGCTTACTATGGTGTGGGCTGACAACGCGTCCTGTTCACGCAGGCACCAAGCGGCAAGTGGCACTGTGCTGCAGTAGGCTGGAAAAGATACGAGCGTGTGCGCGTGTGTGTCAAGTTAACCACGGCGTACGAGTACAGGGTACAGTGCACCGGCTTTGCAGTGTACTGTGACGTATGCCGCACAGAGCCGATGCGTTTTACGAGCAAACGACAATGCATTGCCATTGCTACTGGGCATGGTTTCAGGTGCTCTCTCACAACCAGCGAGGCAGCGATCTACGAGTACGAGTACCGTCCGGGAACGGGCGGTTGTGAAAGTCTATTTATGGCGGTGGTGCCTAGGCGCGTCCACAGAGTGTCTTCCAAGCCTCTGTTGCTAATAATGCCGCTTTGTTGCCGGTGTGCTGCTGATAAGCCGCCCAAAAGTGCTTTTATTAGGGTCTTTGGCCTATTATTGAGTCCAGGAAAGGGTCAAAAGCTCAGCTCTGATGTCTTTGTCCAGCTTTCTAGCAGCTTGCTTTTGCTCGTCTTTGTCTGTGTTGGCTCATCCGTCATCATCTGTCAAGGGGCAATAATCCCTTGATTGGTATGTTTTGTTCTCGCCTTATCTGTGCTTTGTCAGCCGCGATCGTCTCATACGAGGATTCGTACGAGTGTACGAGTACGACTACTCGTACGCCTACGAGGACAATTTGTCGATATTATTACACTGTAGGGTGGACAAGTCTGTCGTCCAACTTTTTGCCCGAAACTTGGCCGACGCCCGCCGTGCGGATCCCATGCCACTGGCACTGTGCAGATATTCGCAGTCCAGATCGTCATGGCCCCGGCTCAGCCACGGCTGATTCCATCATCATTATGAGTGTTTCACCGGCATTAATCAGCTAAAATACTGGTTTCATTACTGTGTACGAGTATGAGCAGGAGTACTCGTACTCATGGTATTTGTGTCATTCGTGGCATAATGTGCATTCCTGTCAAAAACGTGCTGTATTGCCCTTTTGTTAGGTACGTGTATTCTCTTTTAGAAGGGCTTCTCTCTCCAACAAACGCAGGGCTCACACAAAGTACGCCATAGCTCTGGGTCTGCACAAGCGCACTGAAACATACGGAACAGTGACATGTACTCCGTACGGCTAGTACAGGGTTTCCCGCTTTCCCGCTTGCATGCGTGTATCTGCCGCAGATATCGTAGCTGTGTGTTAATAATAACAACAACAAGAGAAGGCACCGAACGAAAGCTTGCCCTCGCGGTCGTCTCTCAGCTTTGTGGTCGCCCTTGCCTTCTGCTTGACTGACGTACTCTGTACAGAGTACGGGATACGAGTGGGAGCGTACGAGCAGTTCCTGCCCTTTCTGCGGCCTTCCGCGCAGCTCTCGCTGGCCAGTCACATCGCGTCACCTCTGCCAGCTAGCTCAGTGCAGCTAGCCTCCGAACAAGGAAATAAAGCGAAAACTTTTCCATCCGCATTTTATCAATTAATTTTGTACGAGTATAGAGTACGAGTACTCGTACGCAGTAGCTAGCAATCGGCCTATGCCAAACTTGGGAGGGGTTCTGTTCCGTCACAACTCGATACGGGGTATGGAGACTCCATATTCTGTTGATAACTACTCCGTACCCTGAAAGTCAATATCAACATGTTTTCTTTTTTGTTTATTCCTTCCCACCAATACTCTGTACTCGTGCATTCGTACGTCGTCATTACTCGTACCATTATATTGCTTCCTTCATTCTCTGAGTTTTTGTAATATTTTTTTCACATTCAGATACATTTTACAGAGTACGCGTACTTGCTTCTCAACGCCCGATAACCTGAATTGTCATCCTACGTCGTATGCATGCATCCAACAGCCAAAAATGACTCGTCGCGTATTATCAGACACTTTGATCCACCCAGCCGGCCAGCACCAGCCCATGTTTCAACCTGTGCCCATCACAGCCATGTTGCCGCCGACTGCGCTGTAAAATGGTCATTATTTGTCTACGGAGTACTGCGTGCTCCGTCGTATGTAATGCCGAGTAGGAGGAGGAGGAGGAAGAAGAGAAGAACGTGCGCCATCGAGCCGCCCCTTGCGAGCCCTTTTCCGTCCACGCAAATGGAATTACAGAATATTGACGTACGAGCAGCAAACTACAGAGTACGACGTAGACCAGACGAGGTTGCAGAAAGCAAAAAAGCTGTCCGTGCCTAGCGTTGCAATGAGGCATCAATACACGACGCGGACACCAAAGAGTATCGTGATGTGGGCGGGAAGGAAATAAGAAAGAAGAAAAGCCCACATCATGCTCCCACGCCCACGCAAACAAACGGCTGCCACTGGCACACACACTCTGGACCAGCCAGCCATCGGTCGCATACCGCGCGCGAGTGGCCCTCGAGGGGTTCCACACACACTCCATCCCCAGCTCTCCCGCGCCAGCTGCCATAATATCCATCGATCTCTCTCGTGCGAGCAAGGGGATGGTTTCACGTCGATTTCCTTTTTCTTTTTTTTTTCACTTTCTTCTCTCTGTTCCTTGCGTTGCAGATGCAGCCCACCATGGGAAAAAAACGGACGAGGAAGAGAAAAAGTCACTCTCGTACGCAACTCTTCCCGTAAAGGGAAATATCAACGTGCATGCGGCGGGCTTGGGCATCGATGGAATTACGGAGTACTCGTACCGCTTGCACAGAGGACAGCGGCGAGAGCAGTTAGTCCATATCGTATGCAGCTTCTCTTTTTTTTGTTGTTGTTGTTCTACGCGTACGAGTAATCTTCAGTGGTCAGTCGCCGTATTCCGTATTCCGTTGTCGTCGATGGCAAATGCACTTATTATGTGCAGAAATTTCATGCCCCATCCTGTCTGGCTACTGCACGCCGTGCATGGCGTGCTCCATCGTCACGCAGGCCATCCGAGGACCCTGAGTGGTTGCGAGGGCTGACGATCCCCAAGGAAGAAGCGAGACGAGAGAGAGAAGAGGGTGACGAGTTAATACACATGGAGCCCGGACAGGACTTCTTGAGCCATACCCATAATGTCAACGGAGCATATGGAAGATTAAAGTGGAACAACGACCAAAAGAAAACAGAGTCGGTTACCGCTCGGCGTTGGCTTGTCTGTCCTTGTGCAGCGGGCAGGGCTCGCGGTCGGGGATGCACGTCTGCATGTTTCTTATCTGCCTACGGAGCACGAGTACATACGGAGTACGGAGTATGGAGCAAAGTATTGCATTCTATCTGTCACCCTTGATCCCGATTTTCGTCATCTTTTTTCTTCGTCTTTTTTTCCTTCTTTTTTTTTTCCCTTCCTATTTTCCCTCTCCTCTTTTGCCTCCTTTTCTCCTCCCAGTCTTCACCGCTTCGTCTCTCTTTTCAGACTATTCAAACTATTCAAATTAATCCAAAAGACTAAAATAAAAAGCACCGCCGGGATAATCTTATCCCACCGATAATGTAGATAAAGCAACCAGGAACAGGCATACACCATCCGCCACCACGCACCACCACCCACCACATGCACACTGTCCGCTACCCTGGTCCTGTGTGACGTATTTTGGCATATCCTGTAGCTCAGACACTTGCAAGGGTCATGCCTGAGGCGACGAGGACCCAGTTTATTAGCGCGTCACCATTGGCTTCGTTTTATGAGCACTATGTGCAGGCTAACAAACACCGTCGCCAATCAGCGGCCGTCCTCGCCCACCCTCCAAGCTGCTTCACCGCTCAATTGAGAGTTGATGAAGTTGTACGTCGTAGACGACGTCCTCCGTCTGCACTCCGTATGAAATACTCGTACTCGTAGAGTTGTGGTTGTGAGCCAGAGAGGCTCTTTTCAGCCCGTCAGACGACGAGCTGGCGGGATTTAGTGCGGCAGGGGATCCAAGCAAGGGAGCTACTTGCCCAAACAGGCCAGAAACACGAAAAATCACATGTGCAGAGAAAGATATGCAGAAGCGGGCGAAGCTTTGCAATGTTTGTATGTGATATTGCTTTTTTGCGCCAATGGACGAGAAACTCGGCACTCCATCCGCGGTGAGTCATGGTGATAAGACATGCAAAACGGCTGCCTCTTCTCGTCGGAGCTGAAGATACGGGAGGTAAAAAAGATCAGCGTCAATGGGGAATACGAGGCCAATCTGGCTCGGAAGCCCTGCATCCGGCGCGTGGCACATGCGATATCCTGCTTTGTTTCACACCCAAGAACAGAACAGGCCTCTGTAGTTCAACAAGCTCTTTCATCAAGAGAAGAGGGACAGGTCAGCAAGGTGCATACGACGTACGGAGTACGGAGTACGATACTTGTAGGTGCATACTCCGTAGGCGCATAGGTGCATCGGGCTGCCTGCCAACGCCTCTTTTGCTTTTTTTTGCTGTGATATCGCTTTCCCCCCCCGTCCAATATTCCCATCGATGCAATATCCTGCAAAAGTCGTAACACTGGTGCAACTCTCGCGTCGGCTTGCCCCCTCGTTTCCGTTTCCCTGCAATACGAGTACTCATATACTCCGTATATGGCATGAGAGAGGCCCTGCCGCGCTGCCTCGCCCCATATGCAGCTTCCAGCTCTATTCTCCGCGCATATATGCATACAAGGTTCACATGCATACCACCCATGCCCGTACGAGTACTCCGTACACACCATATGTATTTATATCTGCGCGTGCATGCGACGTAGGGCTTGGGAGCCCAGATGCCGCCCCAAATACGGCCCAAATACGGTCGTCTCCCACTGCAGAGCGCTGTTTTGTCTGTGTTGTTGCAGCCATAATTTGCGGATCATATAACCCGGTAAACCTTGCTCACTCTCTGTGTGAGAGAGTGTCTGCCATGCGGGGCGATTGCCAATGGAATTCCGCGTAAATGCAGGAGCGGCATTTCACGGCTTTGCCGTGCCTCCTCGTACGAGGCGATCTCCAGTTTTGATATCATGACATCAGACTTGGCCGGATGCACTGGAGATGGGATCAACCGTGATGATGCCTGATATTATGTTGCCGCTCGCCTTGAGATGCGTATTGTTTTTTGCTGTCCAAAAATATGGGATCTTTCATCTCAAAAAGCAGCTAAAAATACAGTAACAAAATCCGAAAAAAAAAATCAAAGCTCGACATACGGAGATCTTATTTCATACTTCAGATCCGAGCCTAGTAGAGGCAAAAAAAGACAAAAAAAGAATCAAGGGCTGGAGCAGGCCCAGATATCAAATATCTGATGGTCCCGGAGGGGCTCGAACCCTCGACTTTCGCATATGTTCCTTGGAGGGAATATTAGTACGATGCGCTAACCAACTGCACCACGGAACCAGTCGCTTGATTTGTTGGAAGAGAGAAGTCTACCTAGTATTATGTAGGGGAGAGACAAGCGCTGTTTGGTCTTACACCACATCAACGTCACCTCATGTCAATGCTCACATCAGGATGAGTCGCTTAACCACGAGGCCGGGCTTGATGTTGAAGATAGAGTGTAGTAAAAATACTACACAGCTTACTAGTGAATTGATACTTGCATTCATGGAATAAGACGTTAGATTGACCAAAAAGGAAGTCACGCCTGTGCAATTTCTTCAATATCAAAATCCTTCGGGCAGTGTTCTTGCATCCTCAAGGCAACACGACTCGACTATGCCTTCTTATTCCGGACAGACAATAGTTTGCTTTTGTTTATCTACGAGATTGTTGAACATGCATTCAATAAATATGACGTTAGTTGGCCAAAAGGAAGTTACGACTGTGCAGTGCTTTTTGTTAATAAAGTGTTGCAAGACAATGTTCCTATATTTTTTGAGGCAACACGGCTTGATCGTGCCTTCTCAATACAGCCAGACAAGAGTTCGTTTTTGTTAATCTACAAGATTTCAAGCATTCATGATATGAGATGCTAGTCTGACCAAATAGGAAGTTACGACCATGCAGTTTCTATTATCAAAAGCTTCAAGCAGTGTTCTGCATCTTCGAGGCAACCCATCCCAATAGTGCCTTCTTATTATTACAGGCCGACCAGACTTTGTTTTTGTTGATCTACAAGATTACTGGCTCTTTTACGTTGAAGACGTCGTCGTTCCTTACACTTTAGCACATGAGTTCCTGCCGAAGTTGTGGTCATGATAAACACACCCAACAACAGCAGGTCACGATGGTGAGGGAAGTCACATCGATCACAGTATCACAAACATCTTACCTCTACAAGTCACAGTATTTACGTATCATGCAGTTACTTTGGTTTCTGAGTCAAACTGGGGGTTTATTGGGTTTCTTTTTTGGGGGTTGTTTTGACTATGGAGGTTCTTTTTTTTTGTGATTGCTTTGGTTGTTTTCAACTTTTTTTGTGATTGTTTTGGTTGTTTTCAACTTTTTTGGTGATTGTTTGAGTTGTTTTCAATTTTTTTGGTGGATGATTTGGATGATTTGGATGATTTGGTTTCTTTTTTTTTGTGATTTTTTGTGATTTTTGGTTGTTTTCAACTTTTTTGGTGATTGTTTTGTGGGTTTTCAAGTTTTTTCTTCTTTTCGTTCTTTTTTTTTCTTTTCCGTTTCCAAAATGCCCGGATAGCCAAAAGGCATCCTGTTCTTGATCTCATGCTACTGAGTTTGAGGTAAGCATGATCAGCAGAGTGGAAGAGCACTCCCACGTTTGTGGTCTCTCTCCATGCCACCAGGTGCAAGTCAAGGCCCTATTCAAGTATGCCGGTGGTCCGGCATGTCGATTTTGGATGGAGAGAGCCACAAGTGGCATGAGGACTCTTGCTGATGAACCTCGACATGCCGTCTGCACCATGTTTTGCAGGATGTGTGACTGGCAACTCAGCCCTAAACAGAAGGGCCGAGCAAGCTTTGTGGCGACCAACGCCAAGATGATTTTTTGAGAAGCATCCTCGAAGGTGATGAGGCTTGCTGTCTGCGTACTCTCTGGTTTGGTAGATGTCTCGAGGGGGGTTGGCTGGCGAGACTTAGCAGCCTCAGTGTTTGGCGGGGGGGTGAAGAGCGCCGGAGCGTCATTGAAGGGACGCTGGAGCGGCGCTGGAATAGGTGCTGGCAAGTTAAGCAGCAGGCTAGGAAATCTCCTTGCCCTGTCTGGCAGCACTCTGTGCTGCCCGGACGCGGGCAGCCTGCTCTGCCTTGCGCTCCTTCTCCTCCTTGCGTGCCTTCTCCTTCAGGCGCTTCTCCGTCTTCTTGGCCTTCTTCTTCGCCTCCAGGGCCAGAATCTTGGCCGACTTGGCAGCCTCAGCAGCCATCTGAGCCTGCTGAGCTTGTTCCTCGGCAACGAACTGGGCCTCCTCCCTCTCGAGCTTCATGCGCTCTTTCTTGGGCAGCTCATCATACTGGACCGCCTCAAACCAGCTGCGTTCCTTGAACTCGTAGCCATCGGCACCGACGGGGTCGGCAATATCAGGCTTGAAGTGCCGAGGGATTGGAGTGCAGCGGGGGATGGGAGTCTTGCCGGCCATTGTGAAGAGATGATGTGTTTTTTTTTTTGTCTTGAGTGAGTTTGTAGGTTAGTTTGTGCTGTGAAGCAGACTCAAGGTTTGCGTTGTGTTGTGCTGGCTGTAGCGTGGCAGTAGCAGTAGTAGTCGTAGTAGCAGATGAGAAGAAGAGAAAAGCAGCAGTATGAGTGCTTGAAAATATTTTCGTAGTATGGAGAGAAAATCAAAACCAGAAGAGAAGAGAAGAGAGGCTCTCTTTATATAGGGTTGGGAATGGGACCCGGATCAGCGGAATATTCGCATGGTATGGAGAGAGAATCAAAACCAGAATAGAAGAGAGAGAGGCTTTCTTTATATAGGCCTGGGGACGGCCTCCGGATCAGCATGCAATTTATTTTCTTTCAAAGCAACGTATTTTTGCGGCGGCAACTTTTTAATGAAAAAAATAAGGCGCGTGCCCGGCGATGCGGAGGTGACGATGTTTCGCTGTTGGTTGTTCCGCCCCTGAGTAGTAGACTTGGAAGGACCCCAATGCTTACTGTAGTAGTAAAGGCTCCCCGGGCCCCCTCCTCTCGGGCGTCGCCCTTGAAAGAGCGGCGGGTTTTGATATTACTGACCAAGAGTCTACTATTCATTAGTAGACTTGAAGGGACCCCCCGATCGTGAATGCCGAGCCTGATGAGGCGTGTTGGTCGGATGGAAGCATGCCGCTGATATGCCATTGAGGGCACATTCAGACACCCCCGCCCTGGCGAAGAATCTTCTCGTGCAGAATTCAAACAGTATGCTAGTAACTAATGGTACTTGTTGGACGCATATGTTGAGCAGAAAGCAGGATATCGGCGGCAGAGCAAGTGCGATAGGCAAGATGACTAAAAGTCGACTTTTGGCAGACAGAAACATGCAAGGCACAGAATCTGGGGTATACACGTGGGCTACTGCAATTTTTCTACTTGACAAGCACAAACTGCAACGACTACCGACTGTCAACAACCGTACACATGGATACTTGCCTACGCGAAGAGGCGGCCACACCAAAATCTGGACGTGAGGTTATTCCCAGCTGTTATTGCAGACCCACCGCCGTGGGATGGCAGAGCATAACCAACAGGTTGGTACTTTCTACTAAAATCTGCAACAAAGGGCCTCGGGCAACACAACTCTTCCTTTCCTTCCTTCGGCTTCTGCAGCTGTCCATGAAAAAAAAAAAATTAAAAAAATTACTTACTCGGGCGTAGGCTCTTTCGTGAAAACCGCCTGCATCGGTGACGTGAGGTGTGGTCAGCCAATATACTCAAAATATACACTAACAGCCGAGGCGATATGCACATCTAATGGGATCGTGCTGAAATGCCGTGTCTTGCTGTACGTGTGCAGACTCGTCGTCGCATGTCGTTGAGATGATCGACGGATGACCCACTTTTTACCCGCCGTGCCAATTCTACGAGTAATACTACTTTTGTGATATTAGCGCACCATCTATCGGGGAAAACCAACGGTCATCATGACTAAGTTATTAGGATTATGATTGATGCATGACTATGAGACAAGCCGGAACAGACATGAGAGAGAAATGAACAGTGATGTAAATTCCCCAAGAGAAACCCCTGAAATGATGAGATCTGGCCATGAACGATGTGAGAACAGATGAGAAGAAAGGAAAAAAAGGAGAAGGGGAAAAATGGTGGTAAAAAAAGAGGGGGAGAAAGATAATGAAAAATAAAAAATAAAAAAACGAAATAACGAAAAAGGAAAAAATATAAAAATATAAAAAAAAGAGAAGAGAAGACAAACCGCTTACAACCGAAACCAACCAAACCCAAAAGTCTACCCAATAAACTCCGTGCAGTGTGTGTGCCCAGGACTCGTCAGCATCCCTATGAAGCCAAGCCGATGAGCTCAATCACCACGGGAATGATCTCTACTGCCAACCATGCAATTCCTGAATGTGTTAGTCAGCCGACACCATTGTAAAAGATGTTCTTTTTTTTTTCTCAAAAAAAAGTAAAAACTCACCTGTGTAGACAATCAGCTTGGTCACCACCTCCACGTCGTACCGCACGCGCGGCTTCACCAGCTTCTCAAACATTTCCCGCTCGCCCAGCTCGTCCTTGCGGCCCACAAACAGGTCCGGCTCCTCGTCGTCGACGCCGCTCTCCTCGAGCGTCGGGAAGGCTAGCGTGCTGCTGGCCGGCGGCTCCTCGACGACGACAATGCCCTGGCCCATCATGCCCTCAAACTGCGCGAGCGAGTGCGAGTGCTTCTGCACGCCCGACGCCATGGCCACCTTGCCGTCGCGGTCGTTGGCCGCGGCGACAGCAGCAGCAGCAGCAGCAGCAGCAGAAGCAGCGTTGGCGGCAGACCCGGCAGACGCACCACCGTCCATCTGCTCGCCGCGCAAGTCGAAAAAGCTGCTCTTGCTGCGCACGCTGGCCTGGCTGCCAATGCTCTCGCGCCGCCGCCGCTCGCGGTACGCCAGCGTCTCGTACGCATCGGCCGCGCTCTGGGGCCCGATGCTGACCGACCGGCCACGGCGCGCGTTGCGCAGGTTGCGCATAATGACGGGCAGGTCGCTGACGCTGGGGATGACGTTGTCGGTGCGCAGGCGTAGCACGCCGGGGATCTTGCCGTACTCGCTGGCCTGCACAAAGAAGCGCCGCGGTAGGTTCAGGCCCTTGGTCTCGATGAAGCGGAACAGGTGCGGCAGGATCTTGAGCAGCGTCGGCTTCATGACCTCGCGCCACGCAAACACGACCAGCACGCCAAACACGACGCGCGTAATCGCAATCGGCCAGCTGGGCGACGCAATGCCCCCGGGTTGCAGGTGCAGCGCCTCGCGCAGCTGCGGCAGATGCCACGTGCCAATCTCGAGCCCGATCATGACTCCGGCAAACGCCACCGAGTCGTCAAAGCACGGGCAGTCGTCGGCCGGCTCTGGGTGGATGCGCACGAGCACAATGATGATCAGCGCCGCAATCAGAGGCGCCCAATAGGAGCTCTGCTGCATATACACCTCCAGCGACGGCACCCAGTAGAACTCGATCAGGCTGATGACCGCACCGAGGACACCGCCAAAGAGAACGTCCAGGAACCCGTGCATGCCGCAGTACAGCCGGCCGACGATGATCGAGGCAGCGTAGAAGTAGCACAGGGCCTCCAGCAGCAGCTTGGTCTTGGGCGCAAAGTCGGACTCGGCCAGTTGCAAGACGGCGTAGACGGCGACGGACACGGCATTGGTCGAGTGCGTCGATGGGAAGCCGTACTCGAGGGCCACGTGTTCGGACATGGTGATGCGGTTCAGCGGCGGCGAGAGGGGGCGCGGGAGCGAGCACATGTCCTTGACGAAGCCGGTGAAGAAGACGCCCGAGGCGAGGATATGAACGAGGCTGTATTGTTAGCTGGGAGGGGCGGTATGAGAGCGTGTCCTCTGCGCGCAGTTACTCACCCCTTGCCAAACTGCTGGTAGTCAAACCAGAACAGCATGGGCAGGCCAATCATAAAGAACGTGTGCGTGCCCAGGTTGGCCGTAATGGCAAAGTAGCTGTCCAGCGCCGGCGAGCGCACGCTGCTCTGGAAGTAGGCGAGGTACGGCGTCTCCCACCGCACCAGCGGCAGCATCCGCTCGCGCAGCCGGTACCGCCATGCTGGCAGCGCGCGTCTGTCTAGGATGGCGTTAGTCCAGTCCACACGGTCCAGTCCACCACAGTCCATAGCGCCCACAGCACACTAACGGCCTGTCCTTACAATGGTCGAGACTCTTGAGGCCGGCATCCACCACCATGTCGGAGTCTTGGTTCTTTGTGTCCAGCCCGGCCTGAGCAGCCGGGGTGGCCGCCTTGTTGCCGTTCATTATGCGCGGTGGGGTATGCGGTCAATGGATATATATATAAATGCGTCGGGGTCGTCACGATGTCGGGGAGATGCTTCAGAGTGAAACGGCGCAAATTGGGCACGGCGCTTCAGGGCGGGATGGTCGGCGGTGAAAAGAGGTTGGCGGGGTGGTGGTCGTAGTGGTGGTCGGCTAAGAAATTGTACTCGTAGCCGCACGGAGAGAGAGAGAGACAGGATGTAGAAAAAAGACAGCCGAGCTGAGGAGGAAACCGGGCTCTCGGACTGCAGAGTTTTGAGCGTCAACGCGGATCGAGGCGTCGAAAGCCGGCAGCGCGGGGAGCGATAACGGGGGTCGATGGCCTGCGTGGGGCTGCCTAGCGGGAGGGCTGCCTACCAATAGCGGGTAGAGCACGCAAGGCTGGCTCGAGACGAGGCAGGAGAAGGAGCAGGAGGAGGAAGAGATGGTGGTGGTGTGGTGGTCGAGCGTGGCCTACGTTGTCGGCGCATGTGATTGCTTGTTGTGGTGCGTGTGTGTGTGTGTGTGTGCAAGGTTTGGCCGGCCGAGTCCAAGGGGTGTCGTCTAGGGCAGGTGCGATGGGGGCCGCACTGAGAGAATGCGACAAATGTAGGGGCAGGTACGGGGAGCCTCTCAGACGGGAGGACAGCACACCACACAAAGGGAGGAAGTTGCGACTAGTGCAATGTACGACGTAAGGGGCGCGGGACGAGGGACGAGAGATGGTGGCGCTTTCCCCCGGTGGGCGGGAACGGGCTCTGCAGAGGAAGGCGCAATGGGGTGCTGCTGTCGTCGCGGAAGGTGCGAAATAACGAAAACGAAAGACAAAGAAAGGACAGAACTTGACAAATAAAAAAGGTAGCAACGGGATTGCCCTGAAAACCGGCAAGAGCGATGGAGATCTGGCAAACTTTCAGCCCCGAACCCGATCTTGCGTACGTCGCAGTTGCCAATTGGCCTTTCTAGAAATTTTTGGCTATTACGCACGTCAGAGGCGCCCCTCTAATTACGGAGTACGAGTACAGGGGCACTTTGCACTGCTGACGGCATTTCGCCCAGCGCGTCCCGCCTTTTGCGCAAGGCTGATTTGTTCAGCCAATCACATGTGCGCACAAAGCTGCGAGTACTAGCACTGGAGAGAGCTTTTCCACCTCGGAGCCTTGGAGCCTTGGGAGACTGTACGCACGTAAAGAGAGCGACACAGCGCGCCGCTTCCTCGAGCAGATGAGACTCTTTCTCCGACCACAGACGGTGCCCACGAGGCTAGCCGGGCCCTTTTCGACCAGCCCTCTACCGCGACGATGCCCATGCCTCCCCGCCTGCACAGCTCTGCCGCAGCTGCATGCACGGGCACTCTCGGGCTCCAGTCGGCGAGCAGCAGCCGGGCCCGGCGACGAGCACAGGACGGTCGGCGATGCCGTTGATGAGGCGAGCACCGACAGCAATGTGGGTGACTCCGTCGACGATGCGCCCGCAAGCACAAACGGCAGTGCCGGGCAGCCCGACCAAGACCGGGACGGCGCGGCGTCGTCGTCGTCGTCGTACACAATGACCAAGATCCTGGTGGCGGGCCGAAGCAACAACGAGTACACGTCTTCGCGCACGCTGGTGCCCACGGTGCCGCGCGTGCCGCCGCGCGTGGTGCCGGTGCCGCCCAACCCGGCCGAGAACGAAAAGTTCAAGTTCACGCTGCTGCGCCGCTCGCGCCGCATCCGCAACACCGAGGCCATCATCACGGGCGGTGCCAGCGGCATTGGCTTTGCCGTGGCACAGCGCCTGGCGGCCGAGGGCGTCATGTGCACGCTGGTGGGCCGCAACGAGGAGCGGCTCAAGCGGGCCGTCGAGAGCCTGTCGCCCTTGGACTCGCCGCCACCGACGACAACGAAGACGACGACGAAGACGTCCAAGTCACACGATGCGACCAAGCCCGACGCCGATGCCGCCGACGACGCCGACGCGCCGCCCAGATACCACAAGTACTTTCTCGCCGATGTGTGCGACCCCAAGGCATGGCGCGACCTGTTCCAGCAGACTGTACGTTTATTGAATTGATCCAAATTATTGTTGTGTGCACAGCAGAAGGCAGCTAACGTGCAGCGCAGCCCGACGCCAACTACCTCGTCAATGCCGCCGGCATCACGTACCGCTCGCTGCTGGCCATCTTCCCGACCGACGAGATCCAAAAGGTCTACGACGTCAACCTCTACGGCACGACCATTGGCTGCCGGGCCGCCCTGCGCGCGTGGGCACGCTCCCACAAGGGCTACGGCCCGCCGTCGGACCAGCCCGACCGCTGCATCGTCAACGTGTCGAGCCTGCTGGCGGTGCAGGGCGGCTATGGCGCGGCGGCGTATGCGGCGTCCAAGGCGGGCGTGGTGGCCCTGACGCGGGCGCTGGCCCAAGAGGCGGCGAACCGCAGCGTGCGGTGCAACGTGGTCCTTCCGGGTTATATCCAGACACGGATGACTGAGAGTGAGTTTTCATTTCTTTTTTTATCCCTTTTATGTTATCATACCTGCAGTCATTTGTATGTGCCTCTATATGCGGTTTGTACCAGGCCCGTCCTCTGTGTCGACACTCTGCCGCCATGCCGTGATATCTACCCGGTGCCGGCATCCCGCCGGTATGATGCAACAGGAACGAAAAGAACGAAAAGAAGGAAAAGAAAGAACAGGAGAAAGACAAGAAGAAGTGAAAGATCCCAACAATATGTTACAGAAAAAGGACAAAATGACAAAAAACAGACGCTAAAGCAAAACACTCCTTGGAAACGGTCGACTAACAGCACAATGGCACGGGGACCCGTGGTCCCCGTTTGCCGTTTCTCTTTCCCCCCATCTAGGCTTGCTCCAAGCAGAGACAATCAAGAAGATTGCCGTCAAGCGCATGGGCCGCCCGGACGAGGTGGCCGACGCCGTCGCCTTTCTGATCAAGAACAAGTATGCCAACAACTGCACACTGAACCTCGATGGCGGCACGTTCCAGGCCGCTTAAAAGTACAAATTGTACAGGATTCGCAGAGTGTGTAACGAAAGACAACGTACACTCCACCGGCGCCCTCAGTCGTCGTCGAGCGTGATGGCGCCGTTGGCATCAGCGGGCGCGACCACCGGCGTCGAAGCGTAGACGGGCACCACAGTCGTCGTCGGCGCCGCCTCCTCGGCAGCAACCTTGGCCTTTTTCGCGGCTGGCTGGTCGGCGTCGTCGCCGCGGGCGCGCTTGGTGCCGGCCGGCTGGATCTCGGGAATGATGAGGTCGTCGTCGTCGTCCACGACGGTGACGGGCTCGTTGGAGGCGCTGGTCGACGATGGCACGGGCGCGGACGCGGGCGCGGGCGCGGGTGCAGGCGCGGCCTTTTTGGGTTTCTTGGGGATGTTGGCGGTGCCGTCGGGGTGCGTGCTGCAGAACGATGCAATCGCATAGGGCTTGCCGCCGAGGGCTTCCAGGGCCGGGCCTTCAGTTCTGCAGATGGTTAGATGGCATTTTTGAATGAAAGCATGGCATGTGTAAAAAAAAAAAAGAGAGAGAGAGAGAGAGAGAGACGTACGCTGCTTCGAGCCAGACGTGAACATCGACGTTTTCAGCATCGTCGGACTCGTCGATAAACTTGGCCCATGCACTTGTTTTGATGCCTAGGAGAGTCAGCAAGGGGTACAATACGTAAAATAATTTATAACGTTGCAACGCACCCAGATCAACCAGCTTCTTGTCCAGCGAGTCCGTCTCCTCGACATCGTACAGCAGCGCGCCGTCGCTGCTGAGGGCAATCTCGCTGTCGTCGCGGAAGCCGAGGTGCTGGACGGCCAGGCCCTGCACGAGGTCGCGCACGGTGAGCTTGGAGAAATCGGCCGTGACCGTGGCGTAAAAGGGGTTGCACACGGGGCAGTCCGGGTTGGGCCGGCGCGCCTTGTCGGCCGACAGCATGCGGTCGTTGGCCGAGGGCATCAAGAAGATCTCGGGCGCCGCCGCGACGCCGTCGCTGAGGATCTTAAAGGCCTCGAGCACGCACAGGCTGGCGACGATGGCGTTGGTGGTGGCAATGGCGGGGATGATGTTGCCGGCCATCTGCTTGATGTCGAAGCGCGACTTGCGGTCGATGTGGAAGACGGCCGCGCGGATGTTGGCGGCGCTCGTCACAAAGTCGAGCGTGTCGATGTCGTCCTTGTCAAACTCGATGATGGCGCCGGGCTGTGCGGCCGACCGCTGCACGAGCCGGCGGATGCTGTCGTGCAGCATGGCCACGTTCTCCTCGAGCGACCAGACCTTTTGGCCGCTGTGGGCCAGCACGTCTGCGCTGTACTCTTCCGCCTTGCTCTGGACGCGCTGCCAGACGTCCTCGTACGCCAGGGGCTCCGGCTTGGCGCGCGTCTTCCACATGTCCTCCATGGACCGCAGCCGCACAATGTCGGCATTGAACACCTTGTCAAACAGCATCTGCATAAAGTTGTCCTTGTGCAGCGACTGCCGGATGGCCTTGAGGGCCTCGGCCTCCTTGCGCAGCTCGGCAATCTCGGCGGCGTTTTGCGCGTCGGCCGAGTGGTCAAAGGCCGACTCGTCCTCGCTCTCGCCAAAGATCTCGTTGAGCAGGTAGCTCTTGGCCCACACGATGCAGTGGATGGGCTGGCTCGGCGTGCTGCGGATCGTGCAGACGGGGAAGGACTTGGGCACCTCCTTGGGCGTGCAGTCGTAGCAGGCCGTCACGCCGCGCTGGATCACCTGCACCTGGCCGTTGAAGCCCGTGGTGCCGCTCTCGATCAGGATGCGGTCCGACGCCACGCACATGCGGTTGACGTGGCGGCGCGCGTCGAGGTTGTCGAGGGCGTTGAAGACGAGGTCGAACTGGCGGTAGAAGGACACGGGAAAGGTCTTGATGTCGGCGTGGTAGGCGACCAGCTGGACGTTGGGGTTGAAGCGCTGGGCGGCCTCGCGCGCGACGAGGGCCTTGGACTTTTTGATGTGCTCGCGGCGGAACAGGAACTGGCGGTTGAGGTTGCTGAGGTCGATGGTGTCGAGGTCGACGAGGTGGATTTCGCCAAAGCCGGAGAGCACGAGCGCCTTGAGCAGCTCGCAGCCGATGCCGCCGGCGCCCACGACGAGCACGCGCGCCTGCTTGACCTTGCGGTTGAGGTCGTGGCCGAGCGTGCGTTCGATGTGGTAGTCGCGGTCGGGGTACGGCCGCGCGGTGGGCTTGATGGCGGCGGGCTTGCTGCCGTTGATCGGCAACGTCACGGCCTCCATGATTTTGGACTTTTGGACTGTTTGGTCTCTTTGGTCTGGTTTGAACGGTATGGTCTGGTTGTGTGTAGGACCAGCTGCGGCCTGGTGTGTCTCGGATAAGGACAGGGGCAAACCGACGTCGAGTCTTGCCGCAGAAAAGCCAAAGAGTCAAAAGAAGTCAAAAGTGTCGAAAGTGTCGAAAAAGTCGGATGACGTCGATGCAAGGTTGACAGAACAAAAGAGATCGCAAAAGGAATGGCAGATGTGGTCGTGGAGATGGTGGTACACGAATGGGCAGGGTCGAGAACGCGAGATGAAAATGCACAGGGCGCCAGACGGGGTGGCCAGAGGGACAGGGCGAGCACAGGGTGAGAGTGAGCGAAAAGTGAGGTTGAAAGTGACGTGAATACAGGCGTGAATACAGACTACAAACTGCGTCGGTGCGCATCCGCTAACACGGGGAAGGCGTGCGGCGCGCTTGCTCGCAGTTATTGCGCCCATGGCACGCCTGTCTGTACTCCGTAGCGGCAGTTGCGATCGCCTGCAGCAGGCATTGCTCAACTGCAGGATAGTGGGTAACGGCTGTAGTAGGTAAGCAGGACTGCCGGCCCGACAGAAGGCTTTGCCAGCTGGCACTGTGAAAACGGAGACCGACAATCACACTAGAGAAGATGATCTCAAAGGACGACAGCTGGCTGCCCCTTTGCAGGTTTGCTGCGATATACAGCGGCCCATTGCCATTGCCATTGTTTTCCAGGTTGTTTGCTACCGTGAGTTTTTTTTTTATTCTTCTTCTTCTGCCAATGCTCTGCGGTGTTGGTGAGAAAAACGCGGCGTCATACCGTCCCGTTTACCTCTCAACTCTCACCGTGACATCGGCAACGGAGTCATCGAGGTGTGTCTGTTTGCGTGTACAAATTGAGAAACACTCCCCACCCTAACAACCTAGATGTCCGACGACGAGGCGGACCCCGAGCTCGTGGAGCTTCTGCGGCAGCACTTCCTGGGCCCCGTGGCCGTGGACGAGGACGCCGAGACGCACGTGCTCGAGGGCGCCGAGCACATCTGCGACAACGCCATTGACGTGGCGCTGGACATGCGGTCGTGCAAGAACGCGGCCGAGGCCATCTACGGGCAGATGCAGAAGCGCGGCTACTCGACGGCCACGTGGGCCGAGCACGAGCTGCACCCCACGGCGCGCGACGAGAGCACCGTTGAGTTCATCTTTGTCATGGACCTGCTGAATTTCAGTTTCTGGTCGGAGCTGCCCGACGAGGCCGACCGGTTCGGCATCGAGTACCGCGGCCGCAAGTGGACGGGCTACTGGAGCCTGGTGGCGGCGCTGCGGCGCGCGCTGGACGAGGGCGTGCCCATGACGTCGTCGGACTTTTGGCAGAGCGAGGACGAGTGCGACATGGCGCTGATGCGCCGCGTGTTCCGGTCCGCGTCCGACAAGGAGGAGGAGATGCCGCTGCTGGCCGAGCGGCTGGCGTGCCTGCGCGAGGCCGGCCGCGTGCTGTACGCCAAGTACGACTGCCGCTTTGTCAACGTCGTGCGCGCCGCCGGCGGGTCGGCCACCAAGCTCGTCAACATCTTGGCGCGCGATTTCGAATGTTTCCGCGACGAGTTCCCCTCGCCCTACGACCACCGGCAACGGCGCAAACGGCCCGTGCGCTTTCTCAAGCGCGCGCAGATCCTCGTCGCCGAGCTCTGGGCGTGCTTTGGCGGCAAAGGGTACGGCGCGTTCCGCGACATTGACAAGATCACCATGTTTGCCGACTACCGCGTGCCGCAGATCCTGCAGTCGCTGGGCTGCCTGTCCTACAGCCCGGCGCTGCTGGCGGCCATCCAGGCCAAGAAGGAGCTGCCCAGCGGCAGCCTGTGGGAGATGCAGCTGCGCGGCTGCAGCATCTGGTGTGTCGAGCTGATCCGGCGCGAGATCCTGGCCAAGCACCCGGACGCGGCGTTGGGCGAGTACCCGATCAACGCCATCCTGATCGACTTTTTCCTGTACGATACGATGAAGGAGATGGAGGCGGCCGGTAAGGATGCGATCCCGCACCACCGGACACGGAGTATTTGGTACTAGGGGGTGGTGGTTTATCCATTTCTTTTCATGTCGATACCACGATAGACTTTGTTACTGTCAACTTTGTTACTAGATGAATTTTATAGATGCTAAATAGAATAACCGTAACTCATGAGAACGCCAACGCCAAAGCAATCATCAATCATCCACCGTCTACGCTACCACAGACGCATTCAGGATCGCATCAAAGGACGACCGCTGGACGTTCTCGGCGCCCGCGGCCTCTTCGTGCAGCATGACGGCCAGCACTTCCAAGGGCGGCGCCAGGCCGAGCCGCTGGGCCCGCATCCACCTCTTTTTGCGCTCGATTCCGACACAGGGCTGTTGGTTAGTTCAGTAGATCCAGAGAGTTGTCTGAATAAAAAGAAAAAAAACTTACGCCAAACTGTGAACTGACGTCAAAGTGCCGCAGCACCTTCTCGCCGAGACCCAGGCTCTCCTGGTGCACCGGCTGCGCAATGCTGTCCGCCTCGATCGACCGCCAATACCGGCGGATCTGTGCGTCCGGGATAGCATCGGCCTCGGCCTCGAGCGGCGACCGGACCACCGGCGACTTCGGGGCCGGCTGCACGGCGTCTTCAATGGCCTGCGGCGTCTCGTCGTCCTCCTCCTTGGCGTCGACCTGGATCTCGGTCTTTTCCGTCTTTTCCGTCTCCGGTGCAATCTCCGTGTCCGCCTTCTTCTTCTCGCTGTCGACCGCCTTTGACAGCAGCGCCGCTGCCTTGGCCGACGGCTTGGCCACCGACGCCTTGGTCACGCGATGGTTGAAGCTGAGCGTCGCCTGGCGACCGCCCGACACCTTTCTCGGCGGCATGATGACGTATGTTGTGGAGATGTGTCGAGAAGTGATGCAGGTGTGTACGGAGTACGAGTACTAGTAGATAAGGAGTGATCAATAGAATATCGTGTTGATGAATGTGGAACTGAGGTCGATTGCGGAACAGAAATCAATGGATGACGTTTGCCAATCAATTGCACGTCACGCAGTCGGTCGTAGGCGGGGACGCTGGCCATAGTTCCGTGCTGGCGGGGCAACGCCAAATCGACGGGAAAGCACGTGACCATGCCATGCGGCTTCTCTGATGCTGAGTATAGACGACCGTCGACTGTTCGTTTCTACGAGTACTTGTCTATCTGAAAGGGATACTCGCAATTAGATTCATGTTCGATTGTTGTATTAATAAAAGAAGCAATAACTCCCAGTCGGCCAGCAGCAAAACAGCAAACAGCAAACAGCAAATAACAAAAGTCAGCTTCTCTCCCTCTGTCTTCTTTTCTTTTGTCTTCTTTTTTTTGAATATTTCTCTTTTCCTTTTCTTTTTATATTTTAAATTTAGTCCCTTTTTTCATTTTTTTTTTTTTTTTTTGTATTTTGTTGTTATTTCGTTTTTGATTATCTATTTCGCCTTCAATACTTGTATGGAAAAAGCTGCGATAATACTCGTTGATGACAGATATCGATGTAAGCTCTCTACGCAGCCACTTTACCTAACTCTCGGCTTACTCTATGGCAACTTCGACAACACAAAACAACACAAAACAACACAAAAAACCACAAGCATATGAGAATCCAGCTTTACATGCAAGACAGAGCAAAGACTGAATCAGTTACTAAAACTTAATAATCCGGTTTGGTCGAAACTGGAAGCCTGGGGAAGGATGCCGCCCCACTTATCGTCAACGCTAGAGCTAGGTCGGCAGGAGAGGGGCAAAAGCAGCTAGGAAGCACAGCCCAGCGTCACCAGCTCCTTCCACATACACCGTATGTATCGGCACATGCAAGGCCGCCTTCTGAAACAGCGTCTGTGGCATCTCGACTTAGCCAGCTACACCACCCAAAACGCCCTCTCTTTGACCAGCCACCGACGATAGAGAGTTGATCAATTTCCATCTCAATTGATACATTTTTGCTTCTTGCTGGACCCGAGAAGCTCTACACGAAATACTTTGCGCAACAAATCAGACGCCTCATCCAGTCACTTGCCCCCGGACCCTCGACATTGCCTCCCTTCACACCCTCACCGACGACAGCATGGATCTGCGGAACAACCTGTTTGGCAAGGGCCCCCGTGGCGGCATGCCCGGACGCCCTGCACCTGGTGGCAGTGCCGGAGGTGGTGGCTACGGTGCACCGGCTGCAGGCGGCTACGGCGCACCTGCTGCACCCGGCGGCTACCCGGGTGGCGGCGGCGGCGGCGGACAGAGACAGTACGGCGCTCCCATGCCTAGCGGCGGCGGTGGATATGGAGCTCCCGCACCCAGCGGCGGCGGCGGCGGCGGTGGAAGTGGCCGTGGCGTGCGCCTGCGGCTGGCCAAGGTCGAGGACAAGACGTTGCAGCAGGTGTACATCTTCTCCAACATCTGTGCCGTGTCGCCGCGCGACTTCCCGCCCTCGCGCGACGGCACGGACCTCTACCTGCGCCTGACGGGCCGCCAGCTGAGCGGCGACTACGTCGTGACGGCGCGGCCGACGCCCGGCTTCCCCGACGGCTGCATCGCGCTGTCGGACCCGCAGCGCACGTGGATGGGCGTGGCCATAGTGGACGAGCTCGTGGGCGAGGTGTACAGCCCCTTCAACAGCCAGGGCGACCAGAGCTACCTCGGCAGCATGGACGTCGACGTGGGCTTTGCGTCGGCCAAAAAGGTCAACGACACGACGTACGACCAGGACGAGCTGGCCGCGCTGATGACCAAGACGTTTGCCAACCAGATCTTTGCGCCGGGCCAGACGCTGCTGCTCGACGTGCGCAACACGCCGCTGCTGCTGACTGTCAAGACGGTGCAGCTGGCGGACCTGAGCATGGAGAAGACGGGCGAGGCCGAGGTGCGCTCCGACCCGGCGGCGCGCGGCATCATGGTGCCGCAGACGAGCATCACGTTCTACAAGAAGGCCGAGTCGACGCTGAAGCTGTCGGGCTCGACGAAGCGCGCGGCCGGCTCGTCCATCATTGCGCCGGATTTCAAGTTTGAGAGCATGGGTATCGGCGGCCTGGACAACGAGTTCGCCGTCATCTTCCGGCGCGCCTTTGCGTCGCGCATCTTCCCGCCGGGCCTGATCCAGAAGATGGGCATCCAGCACGTCAAGGGTGTCTTGCTGTACGGGCCGCCGGGCACGGGCAAGACGCTGATTGCGCGCGAGATTGGCAAGATGCTGAATGCACGAGGTGAGTTAGTTGGGGTGCAGCATAGGGATATGCGTGTAATCCGTGCTAACTGAATCTAGAACCCAAGATCATCAACGGTCCCGAGGTCCTCAACAAATATGTCGGACAGAGCGAGGAGAACATTCGCAAGCTTTTTGTACGTGCCGTGCTGGTTTATACGCTCACATCAAGCCAAGACAAGAGACTAACGAACAACACAGGCTGAAGCAGAAAAGGAGTACAAGGAAAAAGGCGACGACTCGCAGCTGCACGTCATCATCTTCGACGAGCTCGATGCCGTGTGCAAGCAGAGAGGCTCGGGCACGGGCGGCGGCACGGGCGTCGGCGACAGCGTCGTCAACCAGCTGCTGAGTAAGCTGGACGGTGTCAACCAGCTCAACAACATCCTGCTCGTGGGCATGACCAACCGCAAGGACATGATTGACGATGCGCTGCTGCGTCCGGTATGTATGCCTGTGGTTCGCAGACGAGGGGTTATCTTTACTAATAAATACAGGGCCGTCTTGAGGTGCAGGTGGAAATCTCGCTGCCGGACGAAAAGGGCCGTGTCCAGATGTAAGTCAGGTTGAGCTGATGGCAGAACATAGAGATAGAGACACAACTAACAAACAGTCTCAACATCCACACGACGAAACTGCGCAACAACGACATCCTCGACCGCGATGTTGACATCAACAAGATCGCCGCGCGGACAAAGAACTTTAGCGGCGCCGAGCTGTCGGGCCTGGTCAAGAGCGCGACGTCGTTTGCGTTCAACCGGCACACCAAGGTGGACAATGCCAAGATCGGCGGCGACGTGTCGCAGATGAAGGTCAACATGAGCGACTTTGAGAACGCGCTGGGCGAGGTCAAGGCGGCCTTTGGCGTGTCGGACAAGGAGCTGGAGCAGGCGCTGACGTACGGCATCCTCAACTACTCGCCCAACATCCAGAACATTGTGAGCGAGGGCATTGCGTACGCCGACAGCGTGCGTACGCTGGAGCGGCTGCGCAGCATGTCGATCCTGCTGCACGGCCCGGCGGGCAGCGGCACGACGGCGCTGGCGACGCACATTGCGCTGAAGAGCGGCTTCCCCTTTGTGCGCGCCATCACGCCCGAGAACGTCGTGGGCTACCAGACGGACGCCGGCAAGAAGGACTACCTGCACAAGGTGTTTACGGACGCGTACAAGTCGCCGCTGAGCGTGCTGATCATTGACAGCATCGAGCGGCTGATTGAGTGGTTCCACGTGGGCCCGCGCATGTCGACGGTGATGGCGCAGGCGATCCTGACGCTGATCAAGGTGAAACCGCCCAACGGGCACCGGCTGCTGATCATCGGCACGACGTCGTCGCGGTTGGTGCTGGACCAGCTGGACATTACGCGCGCGTTTGACCGCAAGATTGCGGTGCCGGCGATCACGGACGTGCGCGAACTGGGCACGGCGCTGCAGCAGTTTGGCGCGTTCAAGGACCCGGCGGCCATCAACGCGGCCATTGACACGGTGCGCCAGTACACGGACGGCAGCGACCGCGTGGGCGTGGGCATCAAGACGGTGCTGACGGCGGCGGACACGGCCATGTCGGACTCGGCGATTGCGGCCGGCGACCCGGTGGCGTGGTTTGCGGAGCAGGTCGGGCGCGAGATTGCGGCCAACAATGCGTAGCTGTATGTTGGTGCAGTGTATATTCACGGGGGGGAGTGATGTATCTACTATTATTTAGAATTATGCATGATTTTTACAATTATTTTTACAACGAGAACGCCTAGGACAGTAGCAGCCGTGTGTGGTGTATTATGTTGCCCCCCCAGGTCTTAGTCGACCAGGTATTACCGTGCAATTCATTACCGACCGAGATGCGTATCACAATTTGCACAATGGCTAAGCGAGCTCGTTCATCCTTCTTTCTGCCAAACTCGACGCGTGCCCTGCTGGGCATTGTTTGATTTTCTCTGGAAGGATTCAGGGTGGGTAACGGGGCTCCTGGTCCTCAAAGGATCTGGGGCAGGGGAGAAGAAGAATGTCTCTAGGGAAAAAGAAAAGAAATAGGGGTAATACGGAGGAATACTGGAAGCGGACTGATGCCTAGGCAAGATTATCATATGGAGTACGATGAAAATCAAAGGAATTCAAATCTATGACATACGGAGTACGAACCTCTGGCGCTTTCACACCGTGAGCGGCTTGCTGTTGGTGCTCTCGACATCCGCAGTACGCATTGATGGGCGCCAGCATGTCCCGCTGTCGACACCGCTGCGGTCGCTTCACGTTGGGTTGTTATGAGAAAAGAAACACAAAGCAGTGTCACGTGTTGAGGCGACCTTGGTGAGTACTCGTACTCCGTAGACTCCGTGATAATAAAAGCCCATGCCTCGTAAGCAGCATGACCAACAGCGGCATCTTGCATTGACATGCTCATGCGTGCTGTCCCTGCATCTGTCCTGCATGCTGCTCTGCATGTGCTCTGCATATGCCCTGCAGGCTACCCTGCATACGAGTATGCGCCCTTTGCTGTAATGAGATCAGACCAGCCAGTCTAGCCTTTCGACGGTCAGCTCACACGATGACGACAGCAGGACTCCGTGAGAGCATCATCCTTGCGATCATCGTGTATCAAGAGGCTGCCCCAGCTCACAACTACTGCGTATGTGCTGTTTCAAGAGATGAAGAACGTTCTGGACGCTAGGCAGCATGGGGAAGATTTTCTCTCTGCGAGGTTGAGAACAAAGTATGTCGTACTGTCAAGAAAGACATGAAGCCAAAGATCGATCACTGATCTCATGTTCGTTGTTCCTCCCCTCTCTGCATTGACCATCACCACTGCACGTCTGCGGCAGGGTGCATCGTTCAGTACCACGCAGGGGGTGACTGCTGCCCACTGGCCTTGATCAGCGTCCCGTCGGCCGCTTTGGCCTCGCGTTCTCAACAGAACCAAAGCCTGAAACATTTGTCGCTCGTGTAAGAATCTCTGGCACTTTCCCACGCTGCGTTGGTCGACAGCCATACGAGTATGAGTATATATCGAGTCGATTATCACTACTCGTATGAAGCTGAAGTGATGAAGCAGCTCTCCACCATCATCGTATTCATTTCGTTTTGTCGGACGGCTTCTCTGCTCTCCGTAGTACTGCAGTACTGATCCCGCAGTGCAATGTCCACCGGGCTGCTTTCCGTTTGGCTCACTGTCGCGGAGTGTCCTCTTTTCCCGGCCGCACAGACCCCCCCTTTTATTCGTCTGACAATCTGCAATCGTGCGGCTCCTCTCCTCCTCTCCTCCTCCTCCTCCTCCTCTTCCTCCTCTTCCTCCTCCTCCTCATCGAAAGTGCAGCCGTATTTCCGAATGCGGTTACCCTTGCTCAGCCGTCGTAGTCGGATCCGGGTTTCCCAGCACGAAACCAACCGCGTAACTGGGAAAGTCACGCAATATGTAAATATGATATCGCTCTCGGTAGGTGGGGTTTCTGATCGTGCGGGCCTTTTGCTCCAGGGGACTACTCTCTGTCCAGGGGCACTCCCAGTGCTAGCGGTCATGGTCTAGGGTCCTCCTTGCAGACTGCCCTGTACTTTTGTACTTTGTAGGCAACGATAGACCACATAGCGCGCTCCGTACAGGCGTCGTTAAGCGGTGGTGCCACTGTGGATGCCAACCGAACCGTCGGTTCGGCAGCAAAACGCCTTGAGCCCTGCCATGTTTTAGCCTCCATGCCCAGCGTACGATATTTCGTCTTTGTCTCGGCCAGATAGTCGTCGTCCTTTTGTTCTAGTGCGCGGGGACGTTGGCAAATGTGGTCTTTGGGACTGGTCGGACGAGGATATTCTTTGAAGATGAGGCGAGTTTACGAGTACGGAGTACACGGAACACGTCGTACGGAGTAGAGACGCAGATGGGCTTCCTCGCGATGCCGTTCCACGGTCACGTGCCTCATGACTCGCGATATTATGTAATCAAGAGAAACGACGGACAACGCTGGAGGAGTTTTCACTGCGACAATTGAGATAGTCAGAACCCAAGAAAGACGGCAGTTTCTGCAAAGCCAACAGTCAATATACTCCGTAGACCAGCAGAAAACGATCAGCATCCATCACATGTCTTGTCTGCAGTCCCTGTCTACTTACAGCGGTGCACTAACCACTAGCGCAGGTACGAGTACTCAGTACGGAGTACAAGGTACGCACTTCAGCTGAGAAGCACAACAAACACAACCGAGACGAGCAATTTCTTCCTACAATACGTACTCGTACATTTCCCCAAAACACACAAAATGTCGCAATTATTACGTCGTACATAGCACTCGCAGCGGTTCGTGCGTGGCCGATTACATAACCCGCTCGGGAGGGGACCCAGCCGGCCGCAACATCACCGTTACGTTTCGTCCAACGTCCATCGCGCCTGCCACATGGGACGAAAGATATGCATCCCAGCGCACATACCCACATGAGGCACCAGCTCCACCCGCCCCCTTCCTTATTTTCCAGCACGCTCTTGCCCATTCTCCATTTTCTACGGAGTACTGGGGGAGCCCCTACCACCACATGACCGCACATGACCACCACTGCTTCTTTGCCTCTTGCCTCTTTCAGGCGTTGGTGTATCGTACATTCCTCGCGATTCTCCCGTTCTCCATCGCTCCTGCCCCGATCGACAAACGCGCGCATAGGCGCTTCTTTCCTGTCTCGGCTCTCTCGCTTGCCGCACGTCGGTTGCTCCTTCTCAATTGCTTCTTTATTCTCTCTCTTGCTGGCCCCCTTTCTCGCCTTCTCGCCCCTTGGGGAAATCCACTTATCAGACGACACAACCTTTGAACGCGACTCGACTCGACTTTGACTCAGCTTTCTTTCGGCGACACTCGACACAACAACCAAACTAACGACATCGCGTCCCGCATCCCGCATTCCAACCAACCGCTGCCACCGCCCACCGCATTCAATGTCGCTCTGAACCCCTGCCGTGCCACTCAGCACACCCACTCCTCGTCGCTCCCCTCTCGTGCTGGCTGCTGCTTTCGATCCGGAGCAGCAACAACAACAGCACCCGGAGCAGGAGTGGCGGCGCGACAACCGGGCTTCCTCCCCCGACATGACCGCAGCCTTTGAGCCCCCCATCCAGTCGCCTCCGGACGCGAGGATCCCCGTGAGCCAGCTGGCGGCGACTGCAGCTCCCTCCGCAGAACCGGCCGAGCCGGCACCGACACCGGCACCGGCACCGGCACCGAAACGGAAACCACTGGCTTCGTCGGCAGGCCCTCGGACAAGGCTCGCGTCAGCAACGCAGCCCGGCAGGACAGACGACGGACTGGGTCCCGCCGGAGACACAACAACGACTGCAAACAGTACCGGCTCGCTGCGTGAGTTGAAGCTGCGCCGAGGCCAGCCCGATGCCGAACGACAGACGGGCGTGCGCGGCTTCGTAGGCCGGCCCAAGATCCGCAACCCGCCCCAGGCCTCTGCCGCCTCCGCCTCCAAGCCCCTGCTGCCTGTCTCCGAGCGCAAGAGCCAGGAAGAAAACAAGTTCGACCGTCTGGCCAAAAAGGACAAAGATGCCGCGGACGGCGACAAGTGGGATATTGCACCCGACGGCTCGTCCGCTGGACGCGATGGCCGGCAGTTTACCGTCTCCAACGTCGGCAACAATGGTCGGATCTACTTAAGGTGAGTCTGGAATGCAGATGCTGTTCTGGGGAAGCCGGCTGACCCGCTCGGGTGCCTGGCCCAGCCCTGGCCAGCCTGGCCTGATGTCTGTCATGTCTTAACACTTTTCTCTATCATAGGCCTACCATCCGCCCTGCGCATCTGCGCTTCCCCCAGCCCAACTTTGTGTTTCCCATCACACCACCTGCCACCACGGATCGGGAGAGGCGAGGAGACAACATCCAGCGCCGGCCATCACAATCGCAGGTGCCACAACGATCAACACAACACACACAATCGCACGAGCAAGGCGCCCCACACCTGCCACCACCACCTATACGAGAGTCGCACGTGCTCTCCGGCAGCGACTGGACAGCAGACCCCCTTCCTTCGCCGACGGCCAACTCTCTCACAAGCCCACGCTTCACCTCTCGAAACACAACACGCAGTCCCAACGGCAACCGCCCAGCGACCGCCGCCGGTGCTCTCGGTGGACGCTCGGCAGCCGCACACCGACGGGCCGTCTCGGACTCAACCATGCAGGACACCAGCATAGCCCGCGAATCCGAGCCCGGTGGCTTCAAAATCGTCATCTCCCAGCCACACGAAGACGCCTTGCGCTCAAGAACGGTCGAGGATCTACACCACGCCAAGGCCGGCCCGAGCACGCCACACCTCGAGATCACCATCCCTTCCTGGAAGATTGGCACTCCCGGGTTCACCATGCGTGGCACGCCAACCTTCCAGGGCTCCTCTAACGCGAACACGGACGACCCGCAGTCTAGCCGGCCATCGTACTTTGGCACGACCGGTGTCTTAGCACACTCCCAGGACGATGGCCTCGTCTCGCCACGGCAGAATCTCTTCCGGCAACAGAAGCGGAACGAGCGCAGCCTCCCGACTCCGCTGGCCTCACCCGGGTTTGCCCTGAACAGTCCGGCACGGGGCATGAGCCTGATGTACCACTCCACCTACATTGCTGTCGAGCCGTCCATGTTCGACGCCCTGACCTTTAAGCCCGCTTGCGATGACCGGTTGATTGTGCGCTATGCACCCGGAACCGAGTCCATCACGGCAGCCACCCCTCCTCGCCTTGTTGCTGAGATCACCTCGCCCACGTTTATGGACTACGACCTCGTGTCGGACTTTTTCCTCACGTACCGCGCCTTCCTCGACCCCCACGACCTCCTTCGCATGCTCGTGGCGCGCCTCCGATGGGCTATTGCGCGGGATGACGAGACCGGCATGGTTGTCCGCGTCCGAACGTTTGTGGCCATGCGCCACTGGATCCTCAACTATTTTATAGACGACTTTGTCGTCGACTACCCGCTGCGCATTCTCTTCTGCACGCTCCTCAACAGCTTTGTGGACGAGCTGTCCAACTCGCCCAAGGGCCGCAAGGTCCAGCTCAAGATTCTCACTGAGCTCAAAAAGTGCTGGCGCCGGTCGTGTGCCCAGTTCTGGGATGGCGAGGACACGGACGACGCGCTTGGGCCCGAAGTGCCCATCGAGCCAGGCGGCATTGCCGGCCACCGCAATCCGGCCCTCGACCCCAGCTTTTGGGAAGACATTGCCGCCGGCGAATCACCGCAGGAAGACGACGACAACGGGTCAACCTTTCTGACGCATCTGCAGTCGCCCGAATCCATGGTCGGCCCCGAGCCCAGCAGCAGCCTCACTGCCGCGGGCGGGCGGACAGGCCATATCGATTCGGTCATTATGGGTGGACGACGCCCAGCCACGCCCGAGACCCAAATCCGCTCGAGCGAGGCCACCACCGAACGCCACCATGCATCGCCCGTCAGCATCAGCAGCCTGGACTTTGTGTCGTGCTCGTTCCCGACCAAGAGCATGCGCATGCTCCAAGCCAGCATGGGCGACTCCGTCGGTGCCCATCCCGCCGAGCCACAGCTCACCTACAACTCCAGCGGAATGGTTGCCATGACGCCCCGCGCCCTGGTGGGAAAGCGTGTCCGGGCCTCCGATAGCAAGGCCTCCACGACGCGGTCGCAGACGCACAATCGAAACACGAGTCTCTCGGCGTCCATCAAAGAGCATGCGTCCGCCGCAGAACGAGTGCTGCAAAGCAACACGGAGCTCCTCATGTCCCTCCCCTTTGCCGGGGACCTTGTCCGTGGCAATATCTTCCCGCCTGGTCAGCCCTATGTCGAAATCCTCCCTCCCGGTACCAGTGGCGGGTTCAACCGGCAGACCACCTTTTTCGATTCTGTGCCGACCGAGAGTGTGGACTCCTCGCACAAGGAAAAGGCCACGGCCATGTCGGGCCAGGGCATGATGAAGCTGCTCGGCAGTGTCCGGCGCGCACTAAGCACCCGCGGCCAGGGTGGCTCGCCAGCAGCCATGGGGGGCAGCTTTATCAATATTCCACCCCCGGGCCCCCGGGATGCGACGACCAACCGTCTTCCGGGAACGGCCATTGTCCCCCAAGCCCGGTCGAGAATGGACGGGTTCCGAACACCCGTCCGGATCGATCTTCTCGGTGCCAAAGTTGCTGAGGATTTCAAAGCCGCGGTTAGCGAAGACGACGCCCCTGAAGAGGCCGAGGCACAACCCGAGGAGGAGGAAGAAACCGCCCCCGCACCCACGCCTGCATTCCAGGAGCTCGGGTTGAATCTGCCCGAGTATCGCAACATGGCCGCAACCTCTGACTACTCAGACAGTATCTTCTTGGGCTGGATACCCGGCCGCGGCAAGGGCGATTTCCGTCCGACAAGCGACGCGGGCCTCACGGCGGGGAGCAAGTCGATTGTTATCATGGATGGCACGCTCTCGTCGAATCTGCCAAACTTGCCCGCCATGTCTGGCGCGCTGCCGGAGCATAACCCATCTGTGGAAATGTTTGGTGATGCGTTCCTTTCGGTGGCCGCCGACCCTACACCCCCCACGACACCGCCCGGCGTGCCTAGACGCTCGTCGTATCTTCTCGGCCACTCTCCTGCGCCGCCGTCCCTGTCGATCGACCCCTTGCCTCCGTTCATTCCAGACTGGGACACCTTGAGAGCCAATTCGGTGGCTGCAGAGCCTCGAGCGTCGCTTGCCGACCAGTTTATGAGACCTTCGTCCGAGGTACTAGCCGACGCCGACGAGCCAGCAAGTGACACACTTCCCGAACTGCCCGAACTGGCACCCGGCGCCGAGGAGACGGCCAATGGGTCCATTGCCCGCTCGTCCATGACCAAAAAGATACCAGACACAAACAGCTTTGGCATGCCAAGCTCTCCACCTGTGCGGATGCACCGTCCAAGCTGGGCGTATGGGCATTCGAGGCACCAGTCGAGCCGCTCGCAACGGTCAAACCGTCTATATGGTCTACGGCGTACCGCGTCGTTCTCCAGTGCAATGTCCCCTCGGTCCGATGTCCGGAGCCTCGACGCGAGCACATTTGACGACGGGCTGTTTGGCGAGCTCAAGGAGGACGAGATGGCGCAGCCCATGCACATGCTGCGCAGGAAGCCTGGGGGTGATTTGCGCGCCGCAACTATGATGGCGGACGTGGACTACAGGCGCCTGCGGCGGTCGCAGTCTGTCGATTCGTTTGGCACATACTCGGAGTCGATGTGCAGCTCGTTCCGGCCCAGCCGGCCACGTGGCTCCAACGGGTTTGTGGATGTCATCTCTGTCGACTACACACTGGAGAAGGCAGACGAGAAGGATGAGGACGAGGACGAGGACAAGGAAAAGACGTTCTCGGTCGGCATGATTACCGACAAGAAGCCGAACCACCGGCTGTCCCTGTACAGCATGCACACGTCGAGGCCGATCATGCGGCCGTCCTTTGAGGCGGAGGCGCAGAAGCTGGCGCAGATTCCCGACGACGAGGAGGGTGGCGGTGTTGAGCAGGCGCTGCTGAAGCTGGAGGGCAAGTACAAGCCGAAGCCGAAGAAGCTCACGTTTGCAGACCCATCGGGGGCGACTGGCGGTCCGAGTTCACCATCTGCGGGCAAACCGGGTGGCCTGCCTGTTCTCAGCGTGTTCTCGCCACGCAAGGCGGCGAGGGACAGCCGCATGCTGGCCGATGGCGGGCCGAGCTATCGGCATCGTTCCGGTGGGGGGCGGGACCTCTCGCCAACCAAGCAGCCCGAGCCGTCGAAGCTGGGGCAGTTTAGCTATGCGGCGGCGGACGCTGCTGACGACACGGATGAGAGCCAAGCCGGACTGGACAGCAGCGGAAACAGCGTTGGGGGCGCGATGGCTCCGTCGGTGTCGCTGGCACCGCCTCCGGCGGCGGTGTCCCGCATGTTTGACGGGTCCCGGTCGTTCCTGACGGAGAACTCGGGCGAGTCGTACCTGTCCCTTCCCCTGCTGGAACGCGATATGACGGACGACGGTCGCAGCAAGGGCGACTGGGGCGGCCACTCGGTGCTGGAGGATGCAAACACCAGCGGACAGCAGACTCCTACCCCGTCGGCGGTGCCTGAGCCGGAACAGCAAATGGAAACGATTGACGGGATTCCGCAGCATCACCTGGGTGATACTATGCCAACAAGCCCGGCCCAGGCAACAGAGGTATCGTTCTTTGACAATGACGACGACGACGACAGCGACCATGCCAGCGATCTGTCATCCGAGTTGTCGGCCGAGGATGAAGAACGTCCAGACTTGTACAGCGAAGCGGTGCGCGGTCTTGCCGACACGAACGGCGCACGCTCGAGGCGCGCAGGGCAACCACGACGCATATCCATCGAGGAGCAGCACCCGGGCCGGCTGGTGGAGGACCTGCCGCTGGGCAGCCACCCGCCGTCGCCGCCGATGACGCTTGTGCAAGCGCTGCGGATGTCGCCGGACACGGCCAAGATCCCGGAGGTGCACGACTCGCAGCTGTGGGGGGACGACAAGGCACTGCCGCGGATGGGCGGCAGCGCAGCGGCACAGAAGCAGCGGCAGCACGAGGAGGCGGCGGTGCTGGAGTCGATTGGGATGCAGCCGATGGCGAAGCAGGCGGCGAAGCAGCAGGCGACGAAGCAGCAGGCGACGACGGTACAGGAACCACCGCGCACGGCGGCGGGGCTGGAGGCGGCGCGCACGTTCTCGGTGCATCTGCCGTTCATCCTGGCGTTTGAGTCGGAGACGCTGGCGCAGCAGTTCACGCTGATCGAAAAGGACGCGCTGCACGAGATCGACTGGAAGGAGCTGATCGACATGCGGTGGAAGCACGCGGAGAACAGCGACGTGCGGTCGTGGGTGGATTTCCTGCGCAACACGGAGGCGCGGGGCGTGGAGGTGGTGATTGCGCGGTTCAACATCATGGTCAAGTGGGCGATCTCGGAGGTGATCCTGACGCAGGACGTGGCGGAGCGGGCGCAGTGCGTGATCAAGCTGATCCACATTGCGGCGCACTGCCGGCGGTACCGCAACTACGCGACGATGAGTCAGCTGGCGCTGGCGCTGTCGAGCAACGAGGTGGCGCGGCTGGGGCAGACGTGGGCGCTGGTGCCGGGGCGCGACATGGCGACGCTGCGGGAGCTGGAGGCGCTGGTGCTGCCGACGCGCAATTTCCGCAGCCTGCGGGCGGAGATGGAGGCGGTGGACATTGACAACGCGGAGTCGGGGTGCATCCCGTTTGTGGGCATCTACACGCACGACCTGATTTTCAATGCGCAGCGGCCGTCGGAGATTGCGAGCTCGCCGACGACGGCGCCGCTGGTCAACTTTGAGCGGTGCCGGATTGCGGCGAGCATTGTGAAGACGCTGCTGCGGCTGGTGGAGGCGAGCGCGCTGTACAGCTTCCAGCCGATCGAGGGCATCACGGAGCGGTGTCTGTGGATGAGCGCGCTGAGCGACGATGATATTCGGAAGTACAGTGAGATGCTGGAGTGATTTTGGGCGGGGGGGGGGGGGAATTTTTGATTTTTGATTTTCTGTTATGATTTTGATTTGATTTTTGACTTGTTTCATTGATCATGGGAAACGGGAGCGGGCAGTTATTATTGGGGAGCATGCAGCGATGCACATGGATGAATTTGTTATTTGTTTGCTGTTTGTTTGTTTTTGTTTGTTTTTATCTTCTTTTTTTGTCCGCTCTTTTGGTCTATACCCATACCCCACGCATTTGCAATAGCCTTGGACTAATAACGACGTTATCGACTGCTTCCTTCTCTCCTGTGTTTTTTACTGCACTTGAACAACAGACAGCTACGACGTCGCCCACGGCAGCCGGATGGCCACTGGCTGCAGCTCCTTGGCCAGCGCCCGCAGCGCCGGCGGCCACGCCGCGTCCGCCACTGCCTCTTCCAGCGCCGCCGCCGTCTCGCTGCTCAGGCCCTCGCGCCGGTCGCTGTAGTAGTCCAGGCCCTCGCGCGTGAACAGCGTCGCCGCAAACCACGTGACCGCCCACCGCTCCACCTGCCCTTCGCCCAGCCGCCGCTCACCCCAGCCCAGGATCTCCCAGTGGCTCGTCACAAAGAACAGCCAGCCCTTGCCGCGCCAGTCGAAGCTGCTGCTCCCCCCCACTGTTGACGACGCCGTGTTGGTGCCCTGCACCGTCTTGACCTTGGGCGGTGACGACGACGTCCCTGCCGCCTGCTTCGCCTCGTACTCGACGCGGTCCTCGTTGCGCGCGCGGCCGGCCGCGTCGGCGGGCAGCGGCCGGTAGCTGATGCGCACGTTCTGCGCCGCTCGCCACATGCCCAGCGTGGAGTGCGTGACCGTCCAGGTGCGCGCGAGCCAGTCGGCGGAGGGGCCTGTATTATCTGAAGGTGAGGAGGAGGACGAGGAAGCGTCCATGTACTTTGAGGGGAGGCGCAAGGTGATGGCAGGCGTTGCAGACGGCGCGGCCACGGTGGACGGTGCGTCGGGTGACATGTCGGAGGCCATGACTATGTTTGATGAATGAATGAATGGATGAATGAAGCGAGGAAGAACGAGATGAAATCGACTGAAATCGATGAGATGATGTCAAGATCTTATGTAAGCAGCGCAACTGGAATTGCGCGCGACGTGCGCGCTCTCTACTAATATACTCCGTACTCCGTACACGTCAATCCAGCATCCCCTGGAGCATGTCTCAGCGGTTGCAGATGTTGCATGTTGCAGATCAGAGAACCCCTTTTCGACACGCTACGTCGCACGAGGCTTGGCTCGGACGAGCTCCAAGCGTACAGGTACGGAGAACGTCTGCGCGGATCTCCGACCAGGGGGTGACTGTGGTCCAGTTGCACAGCTTCTCCCAATTGGGACTCACAAGGCTGACGGGCACGGGCCTAGTGCTTTCTTACGTCGTACTCTATTGAGCAAAACGTAAACTAGTAGCACAACCACCTCGCATCGCGACTTCCCTATTCGCCAGCCCAGCACCTTTTTTGACTTTTTTTTCCTTGTCGCGGTTGCCGTTCGCTCCTTCTCCCTTTGAAACGAGAACCCACCCCACGCGACACTCTTTTTTCTGGCGCGTTTTTGTGCCTCTTTTGGCGCACCCTTTCTTTCACCCTAATTTCGTCTTCCTATTGCCTCGCAGCCCTGTCACTACCAAAAACCTACCCGCCATGGCCGACTCTGCAATGGACCACGACCACGATGCCGCCGCTGACGCCGACGTCGACGTCGACGACATCGACTCCGCCGCCATCGCCGCCGCCATGGGCTTCTCCAGCTTCGGCGCGCAGCAGCACCCTACTAAGAGACGGCGCTTCAACCCGCTGGCCGACGCTGTCGTCGACACCCGCCCGCCCACCACGTCGGCCAACGCCGTGCCCGTACGCACGACACGCGCGCCGACCGTCATGTCGCTGCCGCCGCCGCGTTCTTCTGCTGCTGCCACGGCCAATGCAGATGAGATCGATCTCGACCTCGACGACGATGACGACAACGGCAACGACAACGACAACACCCTGCAGCAGGCGCGCATCAGCGAGCAGCTGGATGGCAGCGTGCTGTCCACCACCGCGGCGGCACATCTGGACAGCAGGCACGACCAGCAGCTCCCGGGGGGTGGCCGTCTGAAAGACCGGCACGGCTTCCGCGCCAGGCTGGCACCGGGCGCGAGCGGCGGTGGCGACGGCACCGCCGTCGACCCCGAATCAGCAGCAGTAGCAGCAGCGGCAGGAGACACCGAGGGCCACGCAGCAGCAGGCCACGGCCGCGGGGGCCAGAGCAACTGGTGGACCGACTACTACGACCCCACGAGCAACGAGAACCCGTGGGCGCACCTCGAGGTCGAGCGGCAGCTGGCGCCGCGCGCCGGTAGCTGGCTGCAGCCGGGCCATTACAAGGTGCACCAGCAGCACGGTCACCCGCACGGCCACCATGGCGGCGGCGGCGGCTACGGCGGCTACCGTGGTGGATACCGTGGTGGACACCGTGGCGGCCACCGCGGCCGAGGTCCACGGCGGTATTAGGCGGCAGATGAAGATTTCCAGCCACACAAGACGTGGGCTAGAATGAAAAAGAAAGAAGCTCGCCACGATGATCTACAGCATAAAGAAGGCATGCTGAAAGAAGGCATGCTGACAATCCGACCCACCAAGAACTATGGGCTGTCTGTGGCTGTTGCTCTGTGAATTGGTTGTCCTTCCCCGTCTTCATATCATCGTGTGCTCGGCCACCTTTGAGATGAGCTCTTACCCATCCCTGCGTATCAAAAAAAAGAAAAAGAAAAAGAAAAAGAAATACGTCCACCCTGCTCAGCTAACCGACAACAAGTATGCCTCGGTCACAACCAAGACCCTGTCCTGCTTTGTGGGACATCCTGCAGTCGTCCTCGTCCTCGCCTAGGCATCCATCCCATCGTGTGATGGGTAAGCACTCTGGCGGTAAAAAGGAAATACAAAACAAACAAACGAACACGGGGTAATCGATGTCAGTGCCCCCAGCTCAACGACGACCAACGAGTTTATGAAGAGAAGATTACATTATTCTTTCGTGGATGATTAAAAGATGCTGCACAACTCACTCCTTGTTTTAAACATTGTTAGATTAGCGCGCGTGAAGAGAGGTGTAAGTGCCTGTCCTGCCGACAATCACATGTATCTTGGTCACCAGAACATCACATGAGGACGCACGCCTACAACCTCCATACCACGCAAGCCACACTGAACGGACAGGAGAGACGGCTAGTGGTGCCTGCTATCTGCCCTGTACGGAATATTATTCTACACTCCTGCCCTGTAGGCATGAGACATGTCACGAGACTCACTTGACCGAGAACGAAAAGAAGAGCATCATAATATCATTAGGAAAAAGAAAAAGAAAACGGAAAGAAATACAACCGTATAAAAAATGACAGAAAATCATCAAAAGTGGAAAACAAATGGGGGCCTTGGCCCTGCCTCGCCAAAATGACAAGGCTGGCTCGTCCACAAAGTGCCGCTAAAACAGCATCACCACCAGCCTGAGCACATCCTCATCCTCAGCACCTAGACAGCACCTAGACAGCACCTAGACAGCACCGTACAGAAGGTCAGGATCACGTGTGCCTGGGTATAGCCCCCTATATCCAGCACTCCAGCATGCCTGTAGAACAGGACGCCCTGAGGGACAGCGCAGCCAGGGCACCTGCCGCCTATACCTTCTGGCCGTCGCCTCCCTCTCACCGTTTTGCGCTGTCTCTCTTCCACCCCAACGTCTTCTGCCGTCTGCCTGGCTGGCCGCCTGACCGTTTTCCCAGCTTCCGCTGCCGGACCACCGTTTTGATCTCCTTGCCTTGTAGCCAGATCTGACGCCTGCTGCTTGGCCTGCTGCCCACTGCCGGCACCTGCCCAAGGCCCTGGGAACCCCCCTGTGCCCGCTTTATGCGCCAGCTGCAAGTCACACCCCCCCTCTCTTCCACCCGTATCTCCGGGCAGATCGCCCAAACCCAGCTAGGACCCATGAACTGCCAGCTAGCCCGCCCATCTCACAGCTCCCCCCAGCTGCCCAGCTCCATCGGCGGCCCCTAAAATAAGGCACACTCCCCCTCCCTCGCCGTTTACACGCCGCTTGCCGAAGACGCACGCCAGCTGGGCCTCTCCCACGGCGCCCTCCTGTCTGCCCTTGCAGTAGGGCCAAAAATGGAGGGGGGGCGTGTAAGTGCGATGAACGTCTGGCCTGTGGGCTTGCTGCAGGCCTGCTGGCACTTGCCGAACGGGCGCTCCCACCCTCCAACCACCCAAAAACAGCCATGTACTGTACTTTTCCCAAATCTCCTTCGTTTCCAGGCTCGTCCAGCCTGGCCCAATCATAAGTCGTAACGTCGTAGAACAGTCCGCCCCGCGCAAAACTGTGAACATCAAAAAAGGGCGAAAACAACAAAAAAAAATGACAGAAATAAAAATCGCAAGGAAGCGTGCAAACTGCGGGAAATCCACAAACCCCGCCCAACCGGCCCAATACCAACAAAAAAGGTGTCAAAATAAAAATGCAAGGCAAACCGCCGCAGCAGCCAAGCTCGCCCGATTCCCGCCAACTGGTCGTCGATGATGCATTTGCTGCATCCACCGTTTTGCCCGCCCCAGCTTTTGATGTTGGGCTGGGGGACGTTGATGCCGGCCCATTTTTTCCCGGCGCTTGTTGGACGTCCCACGTTGCAAATCAGCTCGGCAATGCCGTCGAATGAACGGGGACGCACGGCCTGCAAGCAGGAACAAATAAAGATGGTGGTGGGGTGTACAAACGACGCAGCCTTGCTGATACCCCCCCGGTCGCTTGCAAGACAAATGAAAAAAGAGGAAATAGTGAAAAATGCGCGCAGGGAGAACAAGACTCCCGGGGTCAGAACTGATAGCAAAAGCGCTAACAGCAGGGGGGGCGGCGCGTCCCGTGCAACGCCGCCCGGGGCTCCATTTAGTAGTCTGGGGAAGGGTACCGCTCGCGGGCCTTCTTGTACTCCTTGGGGTACTTTTTGGCGGCCTTTGCGTTGAGGGATCTGTGTGGGCCATTGTCAGCATTTTAGAGACGCTGCGTCTGCGATTAATTTTGCCACCAACTTACGTGATCTTCTGTTGCGACCACTCGAGATCGTCGCGCACCTGGCGTGCATCGCGCAATCCGTCGCTGAACCGAGAGCGCATCTTGGTGAGGCGAGCCTGTGCCTTTTGTTGCAGCTCCAGCAGCTCGCGCTGCTTGTCATTCAGAGCGCCGGAACTAGAGAAAGCTGTTAGCCTATTTTTCTGCGCCTCTTTGCCTCAAAGGTGCCAAATACTCACGTCTGTGCCTGCAATGCCACGCTCTTGTCGAGAGGAATGGGGTCGAAGCTCTGGTGGAAGCGATCTTGAATGTACTCGTTAAAGTCCACGTTGGCCGCCGACACGGAGCTGTCGTAGTCACCCTGCATGCTGCCTGCGTAGCTCGCGCTCGCAGAGTAGCCAGTGTGGCCGTAGGAAGCACTGCCAGACGCAGAGCTCACGTTCTCAGACTCTGGTGGCGACACCGAGTAGGTACTGTGGCCGCTCTGGTAGCCATTGTAGTAGCCACTGTAGTCATCCTTGCCAGGGACAGGCATGGGCTGCGTGCCCGAGTACATGGGAGAGGTGTAGGAGGTAGACATGATAATGCGTAGAATGATTGGATAGATGGATGATGAGTGAGAAGATGGGTCTTGTGTATGTGTAAAGGGGAAAGGGAGACGGAGAAGACGATGCTTCAGAGTGTTTGTGAAGTGGGAAAAGGAGATGATGACTGTGGGAGAGGAAAAAAGGATGCTGGAGATCTTGAGGAGGAGGAGGAGGAAAAGAAAAAAAGGAGAAGAGAAAGAGAGAAGGAAAGCCATCTCCTCGAGGGAGAGAACGGCCATATTTATAGTTTTTCGAGGCATGCTGGCCGGCGTCGGGTCGGCTTCTTGCGAGAGGGAGAGGATAAGAAGTCACAAGGCGATTCGTCGGCAACAGAATAAAGGGCGAGACCCCGCTTGCCCTCAAGCAAAAAGGCAGATGGCTTGAGTGACAGACTCGGAGTTGAGTCTATGGCATGAGTGTCAGCGGCATAGAAGGGGTGGGGGAGTGTTGACGTAGGAGACGGTTATGACCAGACAAGGGGGGTCCATGTGCGGGAAATGTAGACGCGAGCAAGAAATGGACATGAGCAGGGCTCGTAACGGAGGCGAATGTAGAGGGAGGTGTATATGTACGAGAAGGGAAAGGGGCAAAGACAAAGAGGAGAGAAAGAAAGCAACGGGGTGCTCAAGCGGAACCACCCTGCGTCGTATGCTTACAATACTGGTCAACTTGTCAGTGGTAGAGCCGGCGGAGTGCTTTGGTACCGGCAGAGAAAAGGGAGCAACCAGATAGTGAGATGGGTGGAAGAGGCGTAGCAGGGTCAATGGCTATCCGGGGATCGTGTGTGTGTTGCGGGTAGAAAAAGGGAAAGAGAGTCTGAGCATGTAGAGAGTATAAACGCCGAGGGACTGGGGTCCGTTAACAAATATCAAAGTACAGAACAAGCACAGTGGTTGCGGTATATTGGTTGGATAGATCCAGGCTCAGCGTTGAGTGCAAACAAGATAATGAAAGAAGCAAAGGGGGGGTGTAGAGATGAACGCAGTAGCAAAACGTGCACTGTTGATAGATATGCTGGTGGGTGGGAGTATGCATAACCGGCGAGAAACCTGCAACCGAGCTTGGTAAAGACTGTGGACTGCGGAGTGTATCCAAAGCCGGAGGAAAACGCAAGAGGTGGCACAGCTCTCCGAGGACAGTACCATCGAGGACCAGAGGGGGGGTGCGTGGCTGAGCCGGAGGCAGTTGAGAGATATCAAATATGTGCAAGTATAAAAGTGAAGCCGGAACGAGATCCGGGATACCAGAAAACGGGTTGAGACAAAAGGTACGCCAAGATATCAAGCACAGGCCCTAATGCAAGTCTTGTCAGCAGTCGGCCATACAAGTGCTGGTAGGGTACGCAGGGAGTGGGCACTCGAACAAGAATGGGCATGTAACGGATGTTGGACGTAGTTGGACCAGAGTGGCTGGCCAGGCTACCAGCCAGAAGAAGGATGGGAGGAGGTGTGGGCGTACAGACGAACGAACATGCACACGAGTGGGGGGGGGAGGACTGAAGCACGGGGATGAAGGAAGACGTTTGCCCAGATGTAGATAAAAAAAAAAACTGAAATTCCAAAAGTACAGTTGTGATTGTGATGGTGGTGAGAGTAGAAAAAAAGCTAGCGAGGATAGTCTGGGAGTAAAGCCCGGGTGGACGGGCGGAGGCAAATAGGAAAAAGGCAAGGCCGCGCAGCGATAGCGGACGGCATACGGATTGGTCGACGGCGAGTATTGAGCTGGTGGAGGGAATATCAGAACATCAATATCTGCATATATGTGTGTCAGGGGGGTGGGAGGACCACGGCAGAGATGCTGGCACGATGGAGGGGGGAGGGGGGCTGGATGAAAACGACGATGCCGCAAGGTTGTGACAGGTCTTAACGAGTGCTTTGAGGCAAACGGACGAGCAGTCAGCTGTCACCGCTTCTATGTCTAGTGTCTCGCGAGACCAGACAGTATCGAAGAGGACCAAGTGAGCCAATATCATGGTGCTTGGGACCGGCGCTGGAGACATGAAAAGACTGGTGAGAAGGAAGGAGTGGATCGGGTAGACATTGGAACAGAAAAGTGATAGTATCAACAGCTTTTGTGTTTACCATACAGGAAATGGCGTGAGAGAGATAATATGCAAAATAGATCACATATAAAAAGCAAGAAGCGGAGAGAGAGAGAGAGAGACAAAACGGTGGACGCCAAACGGAGGCAGAACCAGGTTTAGCCGCATGCAAGGTCGGAAAGGCAACAGCAGCAAATGGAAGATACCTTGAAAAAGAGGGAGGGCCAGACTAGTCAAAGTAGCAGCAGCAAGAGGGGACGACAAGACGGCAACAAGTACAGTACATTGGGTATGGGGGGGAAGGGGGGTGTGGCCATATGCAGGCTGTCGTCCAGTCCCGGGATGGTGTACAAGAACTAAGAGTCCGTGTCGTATAAAAGGACAAAAAGTAGAAAATCAGGCGTTGCAGAAGGGAGGGGGCGTGTGCAAAGCCAGACAACGACACGGAGGCCGATGTGTGATGAAAGAGGGAGGGAGGAAGGGGGGCAAAAAAAGAAAAGAAAAAAAATGAAGAAGATTTACCGAATGAAAAACAGCCGGACAGTCGGAAGGGACAGGCTGCTCCGTGGGCACACTCGACGCGGAGCTTCTGCACGTCCGCGTGCTTGCGGGTGGCTGTTGCCTGCGGATTGTCTGTGTGATTATTAGGGTTGTAGTGGAAGTGAGGGTTTACTCGTAGTTATGGGAGAAGCACGAGTATCTTGAGATGTGCAAAAGGGACAGAAGTAGGTATTAGGACTTTGATTATGGCCACCTGCCATGTATTACACGCTGCTGGTGCGCTGGGCAGGAAGGAGCTTTCCGTATCAGTGGTTGCTCTTTCCTCCTTTGCACCCTTTCTGCCATGCAGGGAGTCCCAACCGCACACGCACACACACACACACGGAAGGAGAGGACGGTGACGAGATATGACCAAAGGTGAGGGGCGAAGGATAAACATGCTATAGGTCCGGATGGTGTGCTCTGTTTGTTTTTATCCATTAGGCAGGAGTGCGTCTGCCGGACATGCCTTCCTGCAGTGGACCACCCCCCTTTGCTTTGTGTGTGTTTATTTTCATTTATTTTCATTTTTATTTTTATTGTACATTTATATTTTATTTTCCACCGGCAATTTCCTATTCGTCTGTCCGTAGAATTGGCATCGGTGTGGTTCGGGCCCTGCTGCTCTTTGCCATTTTCAACCGTCGTTTTGTGCTGTTTATTCGTCGTGGCCACCAGCCGCTCTGCTTTGTGCCCTGCAATGATGCGTTGGCATTTTGAGCGAGCGACGCAACGTCAAGGGCACAGGGGCAGCAGCAGTAGCAAGGCAAGCCCTAAAATTGAAATTTGAAGATGGAAAGAACGACAGAGAACAATAAAAGTTGAAAACAAGTACAGAGACAACTACTGAGCGATACGAGCGGAATAGGAAAGAACAGCATGTGTGTGTGTGTGCCTGCTCCTTCCGTATTAACTCCATCCGTCCAGACCGTAATATAGAAGGAGCTAATACTGTCAAGCTAGAAATTGGACTAAGTCTGCAGCTTGCAAAGTGAGCAATATGATAAAATCAGGGAAAAGGCTGCTCTTTCCCGATTCAGAACGACACAGAGTACTCGTAATAATACGAGCATTGGCTGCCTTTTTGTTCCCGGCAAGAGGTTGGGGAGCAGCCATTCGAAGAGAATGTGCGTTGTGTGCGAGGGGGTGGAGTGGAGGGGCTTTTTGCTTGACTCGCCCGGGGAAAGGACGGTCAGTTGAGCAGGGCCATACAATTGAAAAAGCATAGCTAATATTATCATTAGATGGAATCAACAATCATGAAAATAAATGCCGAAAATAAATACGCAAATTGTCATTGGACCGACAGAGGCGAGATCAGCCAATTTGGGGGTTTTGGTTGGTGATTTTTCGATGAAAATCAAGCTATTATGAGCTTACCGTTACTATTGGGCTGTTCATATTTACTATCTACTTTGTAAGATAATTTGCTTTGCTCAAGTTTGGATTATCACCTCTGGCATACTCGTACACACCGGAAAATTGTTGGAAAAGAACAGACCAGTCGGTGATGGAAAAGCCCAAAAGGTGAGGGATCGAGGGATCGCCATCTGAGTAGACCATACGAGGGGGAAGGCAAGTAGAACAACGCAAGAGCCAAGCAGTCCGAGGATGGGCCCCATGCGCGAATGGCGTCTGTGGCACACGATGGCCGAGAGCAGAACTCGATACAAAATGCAGTGCGGCAAGGCAGACGGGGGCAGGTGAGAGAGAGGGATGCACGCACGCACGCACATATTCCGTACACACACACACATGAAAAAAAAAGGCCCGGCGTCCCAAGCTAAGGCACGGTGGGATGGGCTAGAGGAGACTAATCATGCAGATGAATAGGAGGGCGGGCGGGCCATGGGAGTCAGCGGTGCCGGATATGATGGGTGGGCGGGCGAGAGCAAGGCCTTTTTGCAGGTTGCAGAACGAAGAGCGAGGAAAGGGAAAGGGCAGAGGCGTACAAGGCTTGTCTCGGGTCAGCCCAACGTGTTCCAACGTATGCCAATGTGCACACAAGCAAAGGTGTATGGGGAAAGGACATATGTCCAGGCCATGCTTGGGGGGACACAGGCAGGGTGCTACCACAGGCCGATCGAGTTACCTGTGCAGAGAGTTGTGCTTCCTTTCTCTCTCTCTCTCTCAGGCTATAGCTGCAGAAGACGGAAGATGCCAGACGCAAGACGCAGAGAAGCAGAACAGCTCGGTACCGTGCGTTGTGGCGTTTTGGGACCAGCGCTGTCGGGCCGGACGGCCGCAGCAGAGGGCACTGCCTGGAACTGCGTGTGCCCTATCTCTTTTGTGCGCAGCTTTTCTATTTCTTCTTTTTTTCCTTTTATTTTCCTCTTTGAATTTTTCTCACTCTCTTGCCGGAGTGGCCGAATCAGACGCAATACTGCAAAGAGCTTCTGCCTGTAGTATTTACACCTATTGAGAAAGAAGCCCCTCCTACTGCCAATGTATGCTGCCGCTGCCTTTACCGATCGAGTTCTACAGGATTGCCGTTGGGCAGACACGCTCAGTATACACGTAGTGGTATGGTATTTGAATTTCGTAAAGTGAGTTGAGTCACATACTTGTAAACTGTGATACAAAGGAAGAACAGAGGAGAGACATAGGATGTAGGATGTAGGATGTAGGGTGTAGGAAGTAGTAAGTAAGAGGTAGGCGAGCATCAGGAAAGTCGAGGGAGAATATTAGGGGGTACAGGAGATAGCAAGGATACAAAAAAAAGGCATACACGCCACCTGCCAGTCTAGCCAGAACCAAAGAGTCTGCAGAATATGGATATGAAAAATATAAACAAGAAGCAGAAGGGAGGAAATCAGAAGAAAAGACAATGCCAATGCCGTGCCTCTCTTCACGCTGTAGCGAATGTGGTGTAGAACAGGCGGTAGCGGGAAGGATAATCCAGAAGATACAAACAAGAAGGTACAGTAGATAGAATACAAAAGCAAAAAAAAAAAAGAGAGAAAAAGAAAAGAAAAGAATGAAAAAAGAAAAGAAGAAAAGAGAGAAAAATAGGGAAAAAAAGAAAGCAAAAGGCACACGGCAGAGTGTCTCAGACAGGCCGCTCTAGCCAAAGACCTTGAGGAAGGCCCACATGCCAAAGCCGCTCAGCACCGGGATCGTCAGGTTGTCGTCCCACCCAAAAATGTCCACGACCTCGCTCGCCGACGCAATGAAGCCCGACCACAGGCTCATGACGCCGAGCGCCAGGCCGCCCGAGATGGTCGTCTTGGCTGCATCCAGGCCCAGGTACGACACCACCACGGCGGGCAGGCGCAGGGTGCCCTGGAACATAAAGTCCTCGTCGCCCGGCATCGGCCCGACGGTCTGCGAGTACCAGCCCCAGAACCACGCCGCCGTGGCCACGCCCGTGACAAAGGCCGCCGTGGACCCGGCCAGCGACTTGTTGCGGCGGATGCGCGGCGTGTAGCGCCCGTACAGGCGGCCAAACGTGCTGGCCGCCGTGTCACACCAGCTCAGCAGCATAACGCTGATCACGCCAATGTCCTTGGGCAGCGTGTACAGCACCGTCCACGCGCCGAGCAGGTAGAAGATGACGCCGTTGTAGCCGTCAAACTCGCTCTCGCGCATCAGCGCGCCCAGCAGCCGCACGTACAGCCGGTTGAGGGGCGCATAGCGGTGCCGCAGAACGTCGAAGCTAGCAATCGGGATCAGCCCGCCCATCAGGTAGGGGCACACCGAGCGGGTCTGCGTGCCCGACGCGTACAACCACATCACCAGGAAGCCAATCGACACGTGCAGCAGCTTCCGTGGCACCTCGTGCTTGTGCACAAACGACCGCCAGTGCCGGTGCACAGGAATCAGTCCCAGCGGACTAGGGCTGCGACTAAAGTCCTGCCAGCTCCAGCCCGTGCCGCTGGGCACGTTGTTCAGCGGTGGCGGCCGAAGGTGGCCCTTGGTCTTAACGGGCGCAGCGTCGGCCGTCTTGTCGCCTGCTTCTGCCGCGGCGGACGAGGCCTTCTTTGACGCAGAGGGCGTGGCCGGCGTCAGCTCGCCCAGCTTGCGCGCGACAATGGGGCTGCGGCTGCGCGTCCGCGCACGCCGCGCATCGGGACCGCTCTCGCTGCTGTCCGAGTTGCCGCCGCTCTTCCGTGCTCGGGTCGTCTTCGTCTTCGTCTTCCCACCGCCTCCTGCTTTCGTCTCCTTGCCCTCGTCGTGCGACTCCTCGTCGACCGGCACCGGCGTGGCGAGCCGTTTGCGCGCCGAGCGTGTCATCGGCCCGTTGTAGACCGGTTCGCTGTCCGTGTGGCTGTCCGACAGACCATGCCGTTCTGATGGGGCCGGGCTGGGGGAGATGACGCGAGGGGTCGAAGGGACGCCCCGGCGCCTTGTAGAGGCCATGTTGTCGTATGGGAAAGGAGGGAGCACGGGTGCCGCAATGACACCGTTGAGGAACCGCCGAAAGTCGAACAACAGCGGCAGATGCGGCCAACACGTGGTCGAGAAGATAAGCGAAGATGCGGTGGAGTCAGACGACCGAGAGGAGCCAGCAGAGGAGCAGGAGGAGAGGGACGAGCAAGAGGGCCGGCGGGGTCTCCGTCTGCCAGACTGCTGTTGATAAGTCTCTTGATATATCTTGTTGTTGGTGGTGGTGCTGGATGGTGGGGTGGCTGCTGGAAACAGCGTGGACTGAGACGCCTGCAAGAAGTCGGACACAAGTTGGACGAGCGGATCCACGATGGCAGAGCGCGTTGCGGCAGAGGCGGACTCGGCCACAGAGAGAGAGAGGCGACCTGGGGAGGGGGTTGAGTGGAGAGGTGACGAGGTCGTCGGCTGCGGAATCGTGGCGTCGGGCTGCACAGTAAAGGCGCCGATGCGTCGCGACAGCAAGAGATCAAGAGATCAAGAGATAAAGCGCTTCCGGTGAGAAGCGGCGGGGAGGACGAAAAAGGTGCGACAAGCAGTTATTGCTTGCTGAGTGTACAGAGGGGGGGCGTGGGGGGGAAGGGAGTAAGATATGAATCACAAGAGAACCTTGGCTGACTGTTGGGCCCTGAAGAGTGGCCACGTTTTGGCTTGTGATCGTGATCGCTTTGCCACAGAAAGACACAACAACAGCAGCCAGGAGGTAAAATACGTGTACTCGTAAAAAGACTGTGCGGCGTACGGAGTACTCGTACTTGTAGGGGTGGGTGAGAGGCAGAGTCAGGGGGGGGGAGCGGCTGCTGCTAGCCCGGCGCAGAAGAATAATAGGAGAACTGCCTCTAGGGTCGGGGTCGGGGGTCGGGGGGTGAGTGTTGACAGTGTCGAGGTACGGAGATTAATTTCTTCGTTTGTATGAAGGTGGGAGGGAGGAAAGCGTGACATGACGCCAAATGGGGACAGGCGGTAGGCAGGGGAGGCACGACCGCGCAGTGGCAGAGTTTGCGGCCGCCTCGGAAGGATCATGGGGGCACGGGTGATTGGTTGCGTGCCCGTCACGGGCCCATAATTAGGCGGACAAGGACAGTACGAGATAGCCTAATTTGCCATGCCCGCCCGTTTTCGCACAGTGTCGGCGCCGGTTGCAGATCTCATTTAGATAAGTAATCGATAAGATAAGAGAAAAAAAGTTGACGAAGCTTTGCAACTTGCATGTGCTGTGTGCTGATCTCGCTACAGGAAGGCGCAACCAGCAATCTTGAGTCTCGGACGCATCACACCTTCTCTCTCTCCGCCAGCCATTCTTGCTGACTTCCAGCTTCTTTTCCCGAAAGAGAAGGCGCAGAGAGAGCGAGCGGAAAGTGTCCCGCGCTCGCACGCCGCACCTTCCTATCTTCCCACCTTCCTTCCTGAACGACTGCCGTATCGACTTGCGCCGCCCCCCCCCCCCAAACCGAGTCTCGACTGCCTTCTTTTTTTTTCGCATAATACTGCAACCACCCCCCCCCCCCCCCCGGCAACCACAACTCTCCGATGGCTCCTGTCAAGAAGCGCAGCGCGCGGTCATGGGACACCATGGGCCTGCCCGACTGGTGCCGCGAGGCCGTGTCCAGCATGGGCTTCACCGAGCCTACCCCCGCCCAGGCCGCCGCAATTCCGCTGTTCCTCGGAAACTCGGACATTGTCGTCGAAGCGCCTACAGGAAGCGGCAAGAGTCTCTCGTTCCTCATCCCGCTCGTTGTGCGCATCCTGCGGCGGCTCGGCGACAAGGATGCGGCGCCGGTTAAGCGTGGCCACGTCGCCGCCGTGATTTTGGCACCGACCCGAGAGCTCGCGGTCCAGCTGCACCGTGTGTTGCTGGAGCTGATCGCGTTCCACCCGCCGACGGCTGCCATCATGCCCTACCTGCAGAACCGATCCAAGCAGCTTGACGAGGAGGAAGGGAAGAAGAGCAACAAGCACAAGGGCAGCAAGAAAAAGGCAGCGTCGGGCCTGTCGGCGGACGGCAAGCGGATAGCCGGTGAAGACGACCCGGACGTGCCGTCTGCTCTCGCCAACAGCCGGAGGCCGGAGACGTCCGAGGCCGTCATTGTGCCGCAGCTGGTCATCAGCGGCGCCACCGTCAAGGCCAGCGCGGACCTGTCGTGTTTCATCCGCCAGGGCACCAACATCCTGATCGGCACGCCCGGCCGCATGGCTGAGATCCTGTCCAGCCAGGCCGTCAACTCGACCGCGTCGTTTGAGGCCCTCGTGCTCGACGAGGCCGACCGCTTGCTGGATCTGGGGTTCGCCAACGAGCTGCGCCGGATCCTCGCATTCATTCCGAAGCAGCGCCGCACCTTCTTGTGCTCGGCATCGGTCAACGAGGCCATCAGTGAGCTGATCAAGATGAACCTGCGCAACCCCAAGCGCGTGGTCGTGCGCGTGCAGACGCCGAAGCAGAGAGAGGCGCAAAAGGCCGGCGTCGCGGCGGAGCCGGACATTGAAGAGAAGAAGACGCCGGCCAGTCTCCTCAACACGTACATGGTGCTCAAGTCCAGCCAGAAAGTGCCTGGCCTGGTGCAGCTTCTCGAGCAGATTGAGCCGCGGCCACAGCGGACGCTCGTGTTCATGGCGTCGTGCTTCTCTGTCATGTACTTTTCTCAGGTCCTCCCGGAGATTATGCCGGAAGGATACTCGGTCATGTCGCTGCACGGCAAGCTGAAGCCCCATGTGCGCGAGATTGCCTACGAGCGGCTTCTCTCGTCGACCAAGCCCTGCATTTTATTGAGTACGTTCACCCTGTTGTTCTATTTGCTTGGGGCTAGAAACATCTGCTAACAAAACAGCCACCGACGTTGCCAGCCGTGGCCTCGACGTTCCCAATGTCGACCTTGTCATCAACATTGACCCCCCGACAGACCCCAAGACCTTTCTCCACCGCTGCGGTCGCACTGGCCGTGCCGGTCGCCGCGGCCTGGCCGTGACGATGCTGCGGCCCGGCCGCGAGGCGGAAGGTTATGTGCCGTTCCTGGAAGTGCGCAAGACACCGGTGGAACTGCTGGGCCGGGCCGTGCCTGATCTGGTGGGCGTCATGGGTGCCCTGCCCGCCAACGAGGAAGCCGACGGCACGGCCGACCGTGCAGCGGCAGACGCCGTGACGCAGAAGATCCGCAAGCAAGTGCTGGCCGACCGGGAGCTGCACCAGCTGAGCCGGCGCGCGTTTGTGTCGTGGGCGCGCGCCTTCAAGGAGCACCAGGCATCGTCCATCTTCCGCGCCGCCGACGTGGACTGGATCGACATGGCCCACGCATGGGGCCTCGCACAGCTGCCCAAGATGCCGGAGCTGCGCGCCGCCAACATCACGGACCGGTCGCTGGGCCTCGAGGGCCAGGTGGACGTCAAGAACATTGCGTACAAGGACAAGGCCAAGGAAAAGGCGCGTCTGGAGGAGATGCGAGCGGCCGAGCTGGCGGCGGCGAGCCGCGACATGGATGCAGAGGCAGCGGCAGAGAGAGAGGCGCAGCTGGCCAAGCGGAAGCGTAACGCGCCCTGGAGCAGCAGGATGGACCAGGACAAGATGCGGTCGGACCGGCGCGACAAGAAGCGGCGCAAGCGCGATGCGGAGCGGCTGGCCCAGATGACGCCAGAGGAGCGGGCAGAGGCGGAGCGCGTAGAGGCCGTCGTGGCGGAGATCCGGCGCAAAAATCTGGAGTCGGCGGCGGCAGCGGAAGCGGACGCGGACGAGATGGCCGACGGCTGGGGTGGCATTTCTGATTGATCTTGGCTGTCTGTCTACAAAAGTTGGTTTTGGGTTACTCTCTTTCAAAAGGCGCATCATTGGTGTAAAGGAAATGGGTATCATGGCATTATGTTCTATATACAGCGTGGAATCTGATTGCTTGTAGTTTTGTTCATGGCGACGGTGCCTTTTTGCGAGATGCGTCTGGTGAACGACTCCGTCGGCGATGTGATGTGTGCCTGTCGCGTATTGAGTGACGTCGTGACGAGTCTCGGTGGTCCTCACGGCTCCGGTCACGCCACTCTCGGTGACTGTGGCGGTGGCTGCGCTCGCTGTGGTCGCTGCGCTCGCTGCTGCGATGGCGGTGATGGTGGTGACGGTGATGATGATGGTGCCGCCGCCTGCTGCTGCTGCCGTCACGATCACGCGTCGTCTGCTCGGCCACGAGCGCCGCCATGGCCCGGCTGCGCTCGTCGTCCTCGCGCTGCCGCTCCTGCTTGAGGGCGCGCACGGCCGCCGCGCCCTGCCGCATGGCCGCCAGCGGGTCGGCGCCGATGGACCCGGCCGGCGCGGGTAGTGGAGGATGCGGTGGGCGGCGGTGGTCGTTCCGCTTCTTCTCGGGGGGTGCCTCCTGGCCGGTGTACCACGTGCCGAAACCGCCACGGCCGCCGGCATCGGCAAAGCGCATCGATGGGCCGTCGGCGGGGGGTAGTCCAGAGGCTCCAGAGAGCCCAGAGAGCCCAGAGGACCCAGAGGGTGCCTGTCCATGGCCAAACAGGTCAATGTGCCCGGTGCTGTCGACAATGTCGGGCGCAACCTCGTCCCGGCGGACCGCATCCCGCCGGCGGTGGCGGCTGTCGTCGTCGCGCTGGTCCCGGCGCTCGGCGGCGAGGCGCATCTCAAAGTCGGTGTCGTCCTCGCCGCGGCGCTTGCGCGGGCGACGCGGCGCGCGGGTGTGGTGGGGCCTGTCGTCGGTGCTCGGTTCTTTGTCATCGGCGCTTTCCGGCAGCAGCGCCTGCGCGGCCGCCTTCCATTTGGACTGCTCCTCATCCTCCTCCTCCCCCTCAGAAACGGCCTCGCCTCTTAGGAGGGCCGCGCGGCGGTGCGACTCGCGCTCGCGCTGGCGGCGCTCGTCGTCGTCGGCCTGCGCCTGCGCAGCGGCCTCGTCGCGGCGCACGCGGGCGACATTGTCGGCATTGTACACGTGCCACGATTTCTTCCCGAGGAGTTTGAGCGGCATGGTGCGTGTCGTGTAAATTTGGGGAGGAGGGGAGGAGGAGGTGTGGTTTCTACAGAGTACGCGACCGTGACTAAGCATGCAGTTTTTGCGTGTGCATCCCACTATCCCACTAGAAAGCAGCGCCCGGCGGGCGCTAGCACCACTAACACGGGGGGGGAGGTCCGATCGCGAACACGATGAAGCGGAGAAGCGATACGTGTCATGATATTTATTATGTAGGACGCGTGATGAATGCAAAAATGTCTAGCCCAATTTTCCCATACGCCGAGCGCCATGCAAATGATGATGGTAAACAAAAGAAATAAGCCGCAAAGAATCCAATGGTGAAGAATCCAACATGAACATAATCCAACAATATCATCCAATCGCAAAACATAAAAAGTCACACCGTCTCGGCAATCATGCTCATGTAGATGCCCCAGAAGAGACCGACCAGCGAGTTCCAGGCAATGCGGCGCTCGAGCGGCACGCAGGTGAAGCTGATAAAGGAGGCGAGGGGCCAGACGCGGTAGCCCGCAAACACGATAGGAGCGAGTTGCTGGCGGTCAGCGGCGTACACATTGGACGGATCATTGAAAGTAGAAAAGAACCTACTGTCTGTATGTTGTAGATGATCTGACGGCACGACTGGCCCTTGAGAAAGCCCATGATGCCCAAAAAGGCCGCCGTGTTGACAAAGGTGCCGAGCGAGATGGCGTCGAGGAACAGCTTGATCATGGTGTTGGGCCAGTCGAGGCTGCCCGCAGATGACGACGACGACGACGACGATGGCGTCCAAGTGCCGGCCGGCACAAACGGCTTCTCCTTGTAGCGCGGGTGCTTCTCCGGGTCGTCGCTGCGCTTGGGGTGGAAGATGGGCGGGCGGCGATGGCGGTGGTTGCTACTGCTGCTGCTGCTGTTGCGGCGGCCGGGGAAGGCGAACTCGAGCAGCTCCTGGAAGTAGTAGTTGAGCGGCGCCGTGGCCAGCGTGTAGAGAATAAAGCGCGACAGCTGGGGCACGTCGAGCCAGCCCAGCAGCAGGCCCGGGGCCGGCGCGGAGCTGGAGCTGGCGCGGGCGGCGGCGAGGAGCTGGGCAAGCAGGTTGGACACGATACCGAGACTGGTCGCCTGGAAGACGGCCGTCCTCATGGGCAGATGCATTGGAGGCCGGGGGGGGGGGGGGGGCGTTATTGGCAGGGTGCGTCGAGAGGGGGGAGGGGAGGGTTGACCGGTGGGTGGTGGTGAGCCGTGAGGTCGCGCGCGAAGAAGAGGGAGGTCGTTCCCCCCCAAAGCGGGCGGCATTGGCCCGACCGCTAGCTGAAACAGCGCCTACGGAGTAATACTGCCCACTGCCCACTGCCCACCTTGCCTTTTACCCTGCTCCGTACCTTACCGCCTTACCTAAACAAATAAAAACTAAAAAATAAAGTCTTGGCGGTGGAACGTGCTTTCCCCAGCATTTCCGTTTCCGTTTTCCACGTGAAAGCCCGATTTTGCCATATTGGGCTGTCCGGAGAAAGTGTGCCGAAAGAACAAGGCTGATTACGGAGTACGGAGTACTCGTAGTGACTTTATTGTACGAGTAGTGATTGTTGACACTAGAGAGAATCAAGACTCGGTCAGGCGCATGCACTGGAACTGCACATGCCTCTTCGCCTGAAAGAAAAAGATAAGCCGGAGGAATAATAGCAGTCCCTTGCCGGTAGGAATCAAAGGATGCCAAAGTACGAAGTGATACGGAGTATGCTTGGCCAGAAGTGACGATCTCACTCGGCCACACACGTCAGCGTACTATTTGGAATTGTCTCACTAGTCTGTCTTATGGCTCCACGCCGGCTTGTTCCCCAGATTATCGAGGCAGTGTGTCTAAGGAATGCGCTGTGTGCTGACAAGGCTCTCCAGCCTCGTTCGCGTATCGCTGTATGACAAAGACAAAGGCACAGCACCGGAGAGCTGTCAGCTTGACCGAATCGGTGACCGAGCCTGTGGTCAGTTGGGCACTCGTCGTCGGGCGCAAAGACTCACAGCTATCTCTCTGATTAGTTCGCCGCGCTCCGGTCTGCTGCGACAGCACATGTCCCTCCGCCTTGGGTGTCTCTTGGCGTCTTCTGCTCACAAGAACGTGAGCATAGGCATGTCGTCAGATAATCTCATTGATCGACATGGACAAGGACAAACAAAAAGAACTGCCATAGCCACAAACCAACCGTCTCATGACATGCACAGTATACCATGTGTGCGCCGCACTGTTACGCACGGCCGTGCGGAGACACGCTTTGCAAGAGTGTCGCACCTCTCCATCACCAGCAGCACTCAAAACACACGAGCTCCGTACTCTGTACGAGTACTCGTACACGTACGGAGTAGTGACAAATACAACCGTCTCCGTGCCCCTCTTTCCCGCTGCTGCTGCTGCTGCTCTTATCTTGCACGTCTATTAGTTGCATGATCGCTCCTTCTTGTACAGATACAGGCAAGCGTCCTCCTGTGCACAGCCCTCAGGCCACACGTCACACAACCACTCGAGCGCTCCTTCCTTGGGGGGTTAACGGCTACTAACGGCCGAGACCTGCTCCTCCTACTTCGTACAAGGCCTCTTCGTAGCTATCTGGGTGAGGTCCTGTCGTTTCGTACGGAGTAGGCTATTTTGTATAAGTAGAGAGCTCTCGCCTCGTTTTGCTGCTGGCTCGTTTCACGCTTGACTTGTCTCTCACAAGCTCTTCATTTCATCCATTTGCCTCATCTTTTATCAATAATAACTCGACATATTCGAGGACAGGCTCAGTCAGATTATATCCTATCTAGCTTGTAGCAATCGTCGCTATAAGCCATCTTTCACCTTCACAATTGCGTCGCCACTGCTTCGTCCTTCATCCACCATGGCCTCGACCAACACGTCCAACACGGACCCGGGCTACTTTGCGCCCAGCGCTGGCATGAGTGTGCCGGCGGAGTCGAGTGCTGGCTCGGCCGCCGCCGCCACCACCGCCAAGGCCAACAGCGCGCCGCCCAAGCCGGCGGCGGCCGACGTCGGCTTCCGTCCCCAGGCCAACATGGTGGTGCCGCCGCGCCAGGAGGACCTCCAGATGAGCTATGCGTCGATTGTCGGCGACGACACCACGCCACCCGGCTGGTACGGGAGCATGATCAACGGCATCGGGGCGTGCATCGGCACGCTCGGCGCCATCCCCTGCTGCGTGTGTTTCCCCAACCCTTACAAGAGCGTGCACCAGGGCAACGTGGGGCTGGTGACCAAGTTTGGGCGCTTCTACCGCGCGGTCGACCCGGGCCTCGTCAAGATCAACCCGCTGTCGGAGCGGCTGATCCAGGTGGACGTCAAGATCCAGATTGTCGAGGTGCCGCAGCAGGTGTGCATGACCAAGGACAATGTCACGGTGCACCTGACGTCGGTCATCTACTACCACATCATCAGCCCGCACAAGGCGGCCTTTGGCATTGCCAACGTGCGGCAGGCCCTGATTGAGCGCACGCAGACGACGCTGCGCCACGTGGTGGGCGCGCGCGTGCTGCAGGACGTGGTGGAGCGGCGCGAGGAGATTGCGCAGTCCATTGGCGAGATCATCGAGGACGTGGCCACGGGCTGGGGCGTGCAGGTCGAGAGCATGCTGATGAAGGACATTGTGTTCTCGGCGGGCCTGCAGGAGTCGCTGTCCATGGCGGCCCAGAGCAAGCGCATCGGCGAGTCCAAGATCATTGCGGCGCGCGCCGAGGTCGAGTCGGCCAAGCTGATGCGCCAGGCGGCCGACATTCTGTCGTCGGCGCCGGCCATGCAGATCCGCTACCTCGAGGCCATGCAGGCCATGGCCAAGAGCGCCAACAGCAAGGTCATCTTTTTGCCGGCCGTCAACCAGACGATGCCGGCGGGCGCGGCCACCACGTTTGATGCGGCGCTGCACCAGGCGGCCAAGGAGGAGGCCGGCGAGGCGGGCATGGGTGAGTTTGGTAGCGGCCAGGACCCGGCCTTTCAGCAGGCCATCAACGCGCGGGTGATTGAGAATATCTAGTCGGGGTTGGTTGTTTTATAAGCACAAAAAAAGAAAACAAAAAAAGAGGCGCAGGATATTGATTTTTATGTGGAAATGACGGCTGGATACCCTGGGAGGAATAAGGGCGTTGCTTTTTACAGAATATCCATAACATTTTTTATGATTTTATTTAATCTGAGTTTATTAATTACTATTTCAAAGTTGTGAATTTGAATTACAATGATTTTACGGAATACCCCCAGCGGAGGACCACACATCCGTATATGTACTCAGCCACACCCCGCATTCTTCAACAAACGCAGGCAAGATGGCCGAGTTGGTTATGGCGTAGGATTAAGGTTCCTATGGAGCAATCCGCGTGGGTTCAAGTCCCACTCTTGTCATGTTCTTTTCTTTTTTGGACATATTTTGTTACTTTATTTTTGTTTATTTTATTATGACTTGTCTTTTTTTTTTTTTTTTTTCTTTTTAACTATAATTTCTTTTTGAAAAAAAGAGAGAGAAAAAGAAGAGAGAGAAAAAAAAGAAGAAAGCTGCACAAAACCAAAAAAAATAAAATAAGTTGACAAGAGTGGGACTTGAACCCACGCGGATTGCTCCATAGGAACCTTAATCCTACGCCATAACCAACTCGGCCATCTTGCCTGAACTTTGTTCTTGTTGTGGGATCGGGCCGGTTGGGGGGGCTATGTGGGTGTAAGCCGGCCGACAGACGGTATCGTTGACGGCTTCTCGGCGTGACGAGCAGGTCCTGCCAGGCGTGTCTCGGCGTAGTCGTAAGAATTGTTGATCAGCTGCACCATTCGGCAATAACACCAGAGTCAGCAGTAGCAGCGGCGGAAGCCTTGGCAGAGAATTAGAGAGCAGAGAGCAGACAAGTAGACAGATGACGAGGCAGAGACAGACGACACGCAAAAAGACATAAAAAAAGACAAAAGAAAAGGCAAAAAGAGGAGTGTGCACAGGTTTCTGAGAGAGGCCATGTTGAACCACCACGTCTCTGCTGCTGTTGCGCAGGACTCTTGCCGACGGCGAGCCCCTCCTCCTCCTCCTCCTCCTCAGAACCAGCACCCAGTCCTGCATGCCCGTCATCCGAGACGAGACAGACAAAAAACAAAAAGCCAGCAGTCGAGTCTCGTTCTCGTGATGGACAACAGACGATGGAGAGCGTGCTGCAGCGGGCAGAGGGTAGAGAGAGACACATTGTCCTAGGCCACGCTGCTGCTGCTGCGCTCCTGTTGCACAGCAAGTGTTTCCCATAAACAAGCAAGCGTGCTATTCCGGGCACACAAACCTTGTAGTCCATAGTCTAAATACGTAAATACGAGACGGCGTGCAGTGCAGCCCCGGGGACAAGCATCAACACGAGCAGCGCAGAGCGCAGAGACGGGCAGCCGCTGGGGATGCCAGGGGATTTTGCTGCAATCTGCAATCTATATCAATCAAATTATATAGATATATTGCCCGGTATCACCAGCAGGGTGACCGGGGGAGGGGTTATTGCATCGGAGAATGCGCATCTGCTCCGTCCTCATCTGCACCAGCTGCACTCATATGTACTCATCTGCACTCAGCTGCAGCCTCAGCTGCAGATATTGGCTTTTTTTGTTGTTGGTGGCTTTAGTCACTACGAAAACAAAACGCCGCCTCCTCTCTCATTCTCGTCACCTTTACCTTTACGTCTCCTTCACCTTCACGTCTCCCTTGTCTCCTTGTCTCCCTGTCTCCTTGTCTCTTCATCTTCCTTTGTCCCCCCCCCCCCCCCCCACCCCTACCTCGTGGCGCCGTTGTACAGCGCATCAGACACGGCCTGACTGCATCCTCACCATGGACGCACAAGCAGCCCGTCAACCCTTGGCACATACTCGTATGTGCGCCGCATCGCTGCTGCCCGTGCGGTTCATGTGGCAACAGCAGGACAGCAGGAGGAAGGACATGTCGGTGCCCAGAGTGCATTGTTTCAGACGTCGCCCTCGAGCTCGGCCCGTGGGCTGTCGGAATGCATGCCGTGCAGCAATACGCGAGCTGGCCTGGCTGGCAGTGGGCATTGATCTGACAGAAGACAGAGGACAGGAGCTGTGTATAAAAGGGAGCAGCTTTTTCTCATCTCGTCCACAAGCTCAGGCAACCTTTTCTTTTTTGCTTTCCTTCACACTCGCTCTCTTCACCAGTCGTCTACACTCGTTTGACTTGTACTTTCGTTTTTTCTAATTTATTTTCGTAATCCTCCAGCATGCAGCCCTCTGTTCTCCTCCTCAGCGTTGCTGCTGCCGTCGGCGTGCACGGTTACGGCTACCCCACGACGTGAGTGTCCCCTCTGTCTGTCTGTGCCCGATGACTCTTGCTAACCAACAGCTCGTGCGATAGTCCGATGGCACCGTCGAGCACGTCGGAAGTGAGCCCGGTCCAGAGCTCCATCCCTGGGGGCTACTCCTACTCGGGCGGCTACCCTTTCAGCTGGTCGTCGTCGTCGTCGTCGTCGTCGTCGTCGTCGTCGTCGTCGTCGACTACTTCTACCACTTCCTCTTGGTCGTCTCCCGTCTGGACGCCGTCGTCGTACGGCACCACGACTGCGTCGACGTCGACGTTGACGACCTCGTCGACGACCTCGTCCCCCGCCTGGACGCCCTCGTCGTACGGCACAACCACGACGTCGTCTCCCCCCGTTTCGTCCTCCGTCTGGACGCCTCCCACCTCGTCCTCTGTTTGGACGCCTCCCACTTCATCCTCCACCTGGACGCCTCCCACCTCGTCCTCTGTCTGGACGCCTCCCACTTCGTCCTCCGTCTGGACCCCCCCCGTCTCGTCGACGCCGACCCCACCAACCTCGACCGAGACAATCACCTCCGCGACCACCCTGACGCCCAGCTACTCGACACCCATCTACTCCGTGAGCCTGTCCACCGGCCCCGTGTCCTCGCCCGTCTCCTACACCCCCATCACGTACACCCCCGTCTCGTACACAACGACTCCTCCTGTCTCGTCCGAGAAGCCGCCGCCGCCGCCGCCGGCGTCGGCGTCGTCGTACCCGTGGACCAACACGACCCTGACCACGTTCCCGTTGTCGCCCGCCACGACGGGTCCCAGCGCCACGACGTCGCTGCCGGGCTACACGAGCGCGTACGGCTACCCGACCACCTCGACCACGGCGAGCCCCTACAGCAGCAGCGCCGCGTCGTCTGGCCCGGCGAGCTGGTCGGCTTGTCTCCTGGCGGCTCTCTTTGCCACGGCCTACATGCTGTAGATGACGGGGGGGGTGATTACTGGTGATAGGTGACGGGTGATAGGGTGCTGGGGTGGGACGATGACATGACGTTAATGTACGGAAACGACCAGATATGTGCTTTTTTGCGCGAAATAGTTGTTCTGCTCATGTGGCTGAAAGGCCGAGCATAATTAATACAGTTTTAAATGTTTATCATAACTTCATTATAGCGGACTGCCCTCACATGTCCATAATCAGCTGCCCAGCCACCTTTTGCAGCACGTCGACCTATCACGTTAGTACACTGTAGACACAAAGAAAAAGAATACACGGCGCCTACATCTAAAAAGGCCTCGTCGGTCCGCGCGGCCACCGACCGCGCCACGGCCTCGCGGATAAAGATCTCCATGTACTTGTCAATGGCGGCGTGCGCGTCCTGCGTCAGCCGCGTCGGCGTGCCCTTTGGGTTCTGGAAGAAGTGGCTGAGCAGGCGCGACAGGAGGGCTGGTGGAATGGCGGGTTCGGATGGTTTCGCCGCCGTAGGTTCTTCCATGTCATCGTCATCGTCGTCGTCGTCGTTGTCTGTGGCGACTTCCGTGTCCGCGCCGGCGTCGTCATCGCCGCCGACTGTCGACCGACGGCCTGCATTGCTGATCCGGCTGCGCTCCAGCTCGTCAATGTCGTCGGCTGCGTTGGCGACGTCGTCGTCGTCGTCGTCGTCGTCACTAATCTCGATACGCTTGGACGACGACGTCGCAGCGGCTGCAGAAGAAGAAGCAGACGAGCCCGCATGGCCAGCAGCCGGTCGGCCGGCGGGCCGTGGCGGTCGGAAGGGGCCTGTGCCGCGGAAGTCAGTCTTACTGGAGCTGGCGCGTGGAGGCATTGTTCCGATGTGAAGGTGGTAAATGGCCGTTGATGGTCGAGTGACGTTGATCGAGAGGAGCTAAAAGTGGTCAGCCTGGGGCACTTTGTACCGCTGCACGTAATTTGTGTGTGCGGGTACTTCCGCTGCTCCCCACCACGTCGCGTCCGTCGCGTCTCCACCATGTTTGTTAAGTGATTGCTCGCTCAGTAAGCAAACCCCAGAACGAACGCTCAACCACCAACACATCAACCTTCCACCATGGCCGGCCGCGTGGTCTACGACTCGGATGAAGAGAGCGATCTCAGCCTGCCACCGAGCCCCGCGGCCATGGACCGGCCGCCGACGACACCGCGCGCCATGGTCGCGCACATGGAGCCCTCGCCGCTACCCGACACGCTGAGCTTCAGCCGTCCCGTCGTCGACATTGCCAACGCCGCCGCCGCCGCCACCGCCGCTACGAGCTCGACAGACCCGTCCTTTTTCCAGTCCATCTACGACGAGCAGCAGCGCGAGCTTGGTGCGGAGATCGGCGCGCAGATCAGCACCGAGCGCGACCTCTGGGATGTGCCCAGCAGTCCGATGCAGCCGCCGAGGACGAGGGGGCCGAGCAGCGCAAAGAGGAAGCGGGAGACCGGGATGACAGAGAAGAGCAGCAACAGCAGCGGCGGTAGTGTTCTACCCGAGCTGAAACGACAGCAGATCGACGCACCCGCCCCCCCGCCGCCGCCGCCGCCGCCGATGAGCAGCGGCCTGGAAATCTCCATCCCCCTCGCGCCGCTCACACCCAGCCTGCTGCACCAGTACCCGCGTATGTTCAGTGGCAGCAGCATCAGCAGCAGCAGCAACAGCATTGACCCGAGCTACCCGGGCGAGGCGACGTACACGCTCGGCCGCACACTGCCGCCGCTTTTCCCTACCGCACAACAACAGCCACTGCAGCCGCCTCTGCCACAGCCGCCTCTGCCGCAAGCACCACCACTACCACCATCCGGCGACGCCGTCACGCAGAGCACCGTGGCGTTTGCCACGCCGAGCATCTATGCCTCCTCGGGGGGGCGCCGGGACCAGAGCGCCGACGACGGCGGCAGCCTGGACATGGCGGACGAGGTTGTGACGGTGGACGTGTCGATGACGCCGAAAAAACTTCCACGGGCGGCTGCCGTCATGTCGTCGCCCGACATAATAGCCGAGCCGGCACCGCCGCGCGAGCCGCAGCGGACGCATGCGCTGCCGCCGGTGGCGCACGCCAGCACGTTTGCCGACGAGCTGCAGGTCGATATTCTTCCTCCGCCTCGTCAGCCGTCAGCGCCGTCAGCGCCGTCGGCCCGGGGCGCGGTCGCCGAGATTGACGAGTCCGACGACGGCTCGGAGCTGTCGTTCCACTCGTCGCCGGGGCGGGATCCGATCTTGTCCGCCGCGCACGAGCTGCCTGGCCCAGCGGCGGCAGCGGCGAGGTCTCCTGTTATTGCTGCATCTGATGACGAAGACTTCAACGGCGGCATCGACGTCCAGCACACCCTGGACACGCGGCACGACAGCGAGAGCGACTTTTCGGTCCAGGCCCGCAAGAGCAAGAAGAAGCCGTCCGAGCCAAAGGCCAACAAAGCCAAGAGGGGACGCAAAAAGAAGGACGCGAGCCCTGTTCCAGTGGAGGCGGCGCCATCGGCGGTCAATAAGGATAGTGCCATTGTGCATATCGAGCTGCCGGGCCAGGCACCTGTTGAGGAGCAGCAGCCGCAGTCAGAGCCGCAGCCACAGCCCAAGGCCAAGCGGCCACGAGGGCGCCCGCGGCAAACGGCCAAGAAAGCGTACCAGGCCCAGCAGGAGGACGCTGATCCATTGGGTGCTGCTGCTGCGCCGCCTGATGTCGCCGTCCCCGATGCCACGACCGAGGCCGGCGAAGCTATGCCCGCTGCCAAGCCTCCTGCGCCTGCGCCTGCAGGCAAAAAGGGACGAGGGAGAAAGGCAAACCAGGACATGCAGAAGACGGCAACCGACGAAGAGAAGGCACCGTCACCGGGTCCGCCGGTCCTAGCTGAGACGAGCGGGAATGCACTCGCGACCAGCCCCGTGCCTGAGAAGGAGGACATAAAAGATGTGCAAGCTGAGGAAAAGCCGGTCGCTGCTGTGTCTGCTGTCTCTTCTACCTCTCCTGCTGATACTGCACCCACAGAGGCCAAACCTGTCGTCGCCGCCAAGCCGGCAGCATCGGGCCTGTCGGCAGGGCTCGGCAGCAGCGGCATCACGGGCCAGACACGCGTCCTGTACCGGGTCGGTTTGAGCAAGAAGACGAGGATTGCGCCGCTGCTCAAGATTGTGCGCAAGTAGCTGTAGATGTCTGGATGTGATAATTATTGGAGTCTTGGTCTTGGGGGTTTTTGGTCTTGGGCATGGATCTGGTTTGGTACTTGGTACATATGGATATACGGCGTGTCAGGACGTGGCATGGGATGAATACTATTTTTTGTCTTTGGGCTTTCTTGATGCTAACTTGTGTGTTGTTGTCTCTTGATGCCAGATTTTTTATCTTATTTATATTGTAAAATCAAGTTAAGTAAACTCTTTCAAAGACGAGAAAAATCATAGGCATAATAATAATGATGATATGAAAATTTTACTTCAACTGTGTATTCCCTACAATTACTGAAATCAAAAATAAAAATAAATGACAACATAGGTATTGCTGTAATTAAATCTGACAAGTATCGCCAACACAGATTCTACGCTTCTACGCATAAATCGATGCCCCACAGAAATATGTGACCTCACAAGAACACACACACCAAGTACTCCTCTGCAAACACAAAACTACCGGTCCTAGTCATACACCCGCCAACCACTGCCATGACCCAACCCGCGCCATACACCGTCTTCACCGCGCGGCCCAGCACCGCCGCCTACGACCCGGCCCGGCTGCCGGCCGACCAGCCGCGCAAGGCCGACATCGACCCGACCTTTCTCCACGCCATGCAGGTGCGCCACGAGGTCTTTATCCTCGAGCAAAAGGTGCCGCTCGAGAGCGAGCTGGACATTGACGACGCGCGGTCGTGCCACTGGGTGGTTTATCTGTCTTCTGAATCTGAGTCCAAGGACCCCGTCGGCACCATCCGCGTTGTGCCGTACCCGCAGCCACCGCACCCGACGCCGGGCGCGGCCTACTCGATTGTCGACGGCGAGTTTGTCGTCACGGGCCGCTGGGTCAAGAAGGCCGACCGCAGCCAGCCGCCGGACCCGGGCATGCCGCCGTCGGAGCTGGAGTTTATTTCGGTTGCCGACCAGGAGGCGGAGGCCGCCGCCGTCGAGGTCAAAGACCGGGCCACGTCCCTGCACGACGGCAAGGAACCGTATGTGAAGCTGGGGCGCATTGCGGTGACGAAGCCGAACCGGGGCACAGGGCTGGGTGCGGTGCTGGTGCAGACGGCGCTGGACTGGATCCAGGCGAACCCGACGTTTTTTGACGCGGCGGCGGCAGCGGCGGCTCCTTCCCCTTCCAAATTCAACGGCCTCGTCTGCCTGCATGCCCAGACACACGCCATGGGCTTCTACACCAAGCTCGGCTTCGAGGTGGACGAGGGCATGGGCACGTGGTGGGAGGAGGGCATGCCGCACGTGGGCATGTTCCGGCGGCTGCCAGTGAATAGACAATAGACATAGAATAGAGCACAAGAGCATAGATAGAACAAAATAAATATTTATTGCCGTTTCCGAATTGTTTTTTTCTGTTGTGCCGTTGCCTTTCGTCTCTCTCAATAAAACTCCCACTTTTAGTTTATAAACAGAAAAAGAAACAAGAGATTTCCCATACATTCAACGGCAAAATGAGGAACAGACAAAAGAAAAAAAAAGAGAAAGATAAAACGGTCTGGCCATGACACAACGCATTTTTTGTTTTTTTTCTTGCCCTCCCCCCTTTTCCTTTCCTTTTCTCTCTCCTATACAGAGAGAGACACAGAGTAAATAACCCAGACAGGTGAACCCCCTTCACCCGTGAAAAGAAATAAAAAGAGGAATAAATAAAAATGAGAAAAGAAAAAAGAATAGAAAAAGGGCAGCACAGAGAAACAACAAGTGAATATATTTGAATAGTACCTCTGAGCATCCCTTTTCCCTTTTTCCCTTTTCCCGTTTTTTTTGTATTACCCTTTTACCGGTTGGACTTGGCAACACGCTCCAGCTCGTCCTTCTTCTTGATGGCGTACGAGTTGCTGCTGCCCTTGGCGGCGTTGATCAGCTCCTCAGCCAGGCACTCGGCAATGGTCTTGACGTTGCGGAAGGCGGCCTCGCGGGCACCCGTGGTCAGCAGCGAGATGGCCTGGTTGACACGGCGCAGGGGCGACACATCGACGGCCTGTCTCCGGACGGTACCGGCCGAGCCAATGCGGGTAGAGTCTTCGCGGGGACCGCAGTTGACAATGGCGTCAACGGCGATCTGGATGGGGTTCTGGTCGGTCATCAGGTGGATCTATTTTGTTAGCACTGCACTCATTCATGCGTAAAAAAAGACGGGAGTAAGAAGACGCACGATCTCGAAAGCGTGGGCAACAATGCGGACAGCCATCAGCTTCTTGCCGTTGTTGCGGCCGTGCATCATCAGAGAGTTGGTCAGGCGCTCAATGATGGGGCAGTTGGCCTTGCGGAAACGCTTGGCGGCATAGCGGCCAGCGGTGTGAGGCAGGTAGACGGGGGAGCGGATCTGGATGTAGTCCCTGCAGATGGTCAGTATACGTTGATGCCGTTTGTTTGGCTGCGCGGGGCTTTGGTTCGTGAGTCGCAAGTTGTCGTAGCCGTTCAAAAAACGGCGTTAATCGTCATGGCAGTCTCTGAATATCCAGCAAATGTCGTCGTTGACTCGTCGCTAATTCTCGTCGCCAAGTTGCTGATTCGCTCCAATGTCGTCGAGCGGTGTCGAGCGGCGTCCCGCAACCGCAATTCCATCGTGTCGAACCAAAGACTCCCTGCGCAAACATCTCTGCTTCTCCTGCTCAAACTTACGTGAGGGAGATGTCACGGATCTCAACATCGTCGTAGCTCCACTTGTTGCTGTATTGCAGAAAACACGGTCAGCGGGTTGCTCTCTCAAATTCGTCGTCCATTGCAGTCCTCCACTGTCTCATCCATGCCCGCGCTTTCAAAAAAAAAGGGTGATGCCGTACAAGAGCTTGACGGAGCCGATCTCGTTCGAGACCTCCTTGGGGAGGACCTTGTACGAGATGGGCGCGACCTCGACCTCGACCTCAGACATGTTGTCGGTTTGGTGATGTGAAAAATTGAACGACGGAAGGGGGGAAGAAGAGTGCGGTTGGCGATGACTCCTTTCGTGATGCGGTGCGGCAGGTCGGGACCGGATTTGTCGTTGCGAGGGTGGTGGTGGTTCTGGGAAGGGCAGAGGGAGATTTTGTGACGGTGGTGTTTTTTTTTGGTCGACTTGGGGCAAAGGATTCTGGCAGGTCCCAATTTTTTCTTTGGACAGAGGGCCCGCTATGGGAATTTTTTTCTTCCTTCCACTGAGCGAGAGGGGATGCTCGCCCTAACTACTCCGTATCTGCTATCTGCCTGACATAATCGGCCTAAAAAAAAACAAGAGTTGAGGGTGCGGGAAAAAAATTACGAGTGCATTCAGTGGAGACGACCACTCCCCCCCAAAGAGGGGACAGGCTTGTAAGTGGCCGCCATCTCACGTGCCACAACCAATCATACTGCGCCAATCTAGGGCACAAAATCGCTTACATCAGCACTCCGTTCCGTGCTGCCATGGCCGCCGCCTTGCCTGTAAACCGGGGACTGTGAAATTTTCAGCCAATGGCGAGCCAGATCACCAAAAATAGGCCGGTTGTAAAAAAACTATTCTCCTCCCCTCCGCCCCAAAAGTGGTGCGGCAAGTGTAATACTCGTAGGAGCCCTTGTTGGATTCCTTGGACCTTTTTGCCTTTTCCTCTTTCTACCTTCTCCCCCCCCCTCTTCTACCTCTTCTCTCTTCTCGTGCGATCACCAAGTTCCATCCCAACGCAACGAACAAAATCAGCAAACATGGCGCCCGCAAACACTGGTGCGAAGAAGCAGAAGAAGAAGTGGTCCAAGGGCAAGGGTAAGTTAAAACAAGAAAACGAAGGCGACAATGAACGGCGGCACGATGCGAATGGGCCTCTGGATGGCAGATGGGACGGCACAAGATGATGCGATCGATGGATGATGAGAATGACGGCACTCGAGAGGATCTCAAAAAGAAACGAAACTCGCACTCGACAATGGACTCGACAAACACGGAGATTGCATGCCGAAAGATCAAAGACACAAGGCGACTTGATATTCGACGAGCACGGAGCGGCACATCTTGGTCCCACACGCCCACAAGCAAGTCACCTGCAGCACATGGACAGCCAGCAGCAAGCCAGCCGCAAAGACGACGACGGCAAGATATACGACCATCATTACGACCATCACCCGACCGCCATCATCATACATCCGGCCTCCCATCTCGTCCCAGACCATGAAACATCGTGCTGAGAATGACGTCCGACCCAAAAAAAAAAAAACACTCGCTAACCCCCAACAGTCAAGGACAAGGCCCAGCACGCCGTCATCCTGGACAAGTCCACTTCTGAGAAGCTGTACAAGGATGTCCAGTCCTACCGCCTGGTGACCGTCGCCACGCTGGTCGACAGACTCAAGATCAACGGCTCCCTGGCACGGAAGTGCCTGAAGGACCTGGAGGAGAAGGGCCAGATCAAGCAGGTTGTCAGCCACAGCAAGATGAAGATCTACAGTATGTCCTCCTTTCTACTCGGTGCTATGTCAGTTTTCTTACTAACAAATCAGCCCGTGCCATTGGCGACGCCGAGTAACTTTTGCGATTCCACTACCATGATGAATACCACCAGACAAAAACCAAGCTCTGCCGAATCGGTTGTACAGGGTTCCGGGAGGAGGACAAAATAAAAGCAAGTCTTATTATTTTATAGCAAGGATGTTGCTTCTTGACGGAGTTGTTATTTGGGTTTTCGGCTTTGGGATTTTACAAAAAAAACAAACACGCACACACATGACACGGCGTGTGAGGGAGGACCTCCACTTTGTCGGTCTCGCGACGTCACCAATGAAAATAAAACAAAAAATATGCAAAAAGTAAACCAATGGATTATGCGTGAGGCGATGGGTATAAGTAGACATACTAATGTTGCCTAAGCACTTCGATGTAAGGCGTTGGCATGTGTGATTACCCTGCTCGCTGCCATCGGCCAGACAAGGCTGTGAACTCGGTGTCGGATACAGACTGCGGTCTACAATAGAAAGATGGTGATGACCCACCAGTGAGGCTGCGATGGCCAAGCTGGCAGAGCCTGGTAGCCGTGTGTACGGAGTACGGGTACTGGCACTCTGACTCCGTCGCGATACGAGCCTTGAGCAAGCCTTGAGCAAAAAGCAGTGCCAAGGCCGACCCGAGCGCGAGGGCGGTGTGCTTGGTAGTACGAGTACTCGTGGCTGCGTGAGCGTGGGCTTTTATATCCATGCAGTTGCCACCGGCGAGGCCGACTCCTTGTGCCGTCGGGGCCGATGCCACGGGCCCGCAGCAGTTGCGGCAGCAGAGCATTTCAGTCCATATTGATTCGTACAATATATTGTTGTTGACCCGAGTAACTTTCTTTGTTCCTGGCTCCGCTCATCCGATGGCATATCTGCGTGATATACGAGTATCCTTCATGTGACGAGAGATGAGCAGCACTCGGAATACCATCATAGAATGCATATGCAACTTGTTCAAATCTCAGTCCTAGTAGGTATTATTGGTTTGCTTGTCTACTCGTACTCGCCGCCTGCACATCATCACGCTGATGAAGCATTTTTACGTCGTACTCCGTAGGCGTCAAACATTGTTGCTGACCTTTCGGTGAGGATCAGAAGGGGGAAAACTGTAGCACTCCGTAACTACTCCGTACGGAGCATGAGCTAAATACGGTAGGTCGGGGTCGGAATCAGGATAAGAATGTATTCATAGAAACAGAGATAGCACGCAAATGGTTGGTGGCCAATTGCTGGGTCTCGTTTTCGGAGTGAACCGGCAAATGGGCCTTTTCTTAGCACGTTACAGGAAGAAGAAAAGAAGCAACATATGCCGCAGGGACTGCAGTACGGAGTATGAGGAAAGAGCTTTGCAAACAAGTGCGGAGTACGACGTACGTATGGAGTACGACTACGTACTCAGTGCGTTGCTACGAGTACGAGTACTTGTACTCTATTATGTGAAGATTTTATTCCAATTTACCTACAAAAATGCCGAATTACGCCGGATGGCAAGGATACGGAAGAGAACAAGGAAGGAGCCCCCGTGTGCTCCGTGGCAAGAAAGGTCGTCGAAAAGCCAGTCGTCCCCCCCCTCCAAACAGCTGGCTTCTGTTTGGCCCGCTTGGCCCTCCTTCCCGTTCCTTATCCCCTTCCTTCTTTGGCTGCGAGAATACCAAAAGTGGGGCTGCCGTCTGAGATTAGCGCGCCGGCCGGAAAGAATCGCTGAAAAATTAATTCGACAATTCCGAACAACCGCGAGCTTTTGGCTGTACGGAGTACGGGAGTACGCAGGACATTGCGGCTTGAAAGGGGGCTGCTTTCTGGGACTAGTAAAGTACGGAGTAGCAATATATCGCAATAGCACATGTATGGAATAGGACGCCTGTACGAGTACGGAGTATTGCGAAGACGGCGAGCCGGGAGAGTAAGAAGTCAGACTTTGAGAGCGAGCGGCAGCAACAGCACATAGCACCTTCCTTGCTGTCCTGGCATGCGCGCCATAGCTCTTTCCTTCCCCTCCACCAAGCCATGCCCCGTAATAATGGCCGTAAAACAAAAAAAGACTCGTACAGGGTCTCCATACAGAGGAAGGGACCCCCAAACCGCCGCGGCAGCCACTGTAGCCGCTTGCTCTGCAGGCTCTGCCAGGGCGCTCTCGCCCGCCCGCTGGCCGTTGCTGGGTTAGGCGGTGTCCCATAATAATTTTCGCAGCCGAGGATTTTTTCCCCTTCCCTGCGATCTGACTTTTTCCCTTTCCCGTCTCTTTCCCTCGCTTTCCCTTTCTTTCCTTCCCTTTCCCTCCCTCCTTTTTTTCCCTTCTTCTTTTCCCTTTTCCTCTTTTTCTTCTCTCCCCTTCCCTCTCCTCTTCCTTCTTTCCCTTTTCCTTCTTTCCTTCTCTTCCTTCTTCTTCACTGACCTCTTTTGTACTATCTCCACTCCCTTTTTTTTCTCTTCTCATTCGATTGTTCTGTGACCAGTCGTCAAAATGGCCAACAAGGAGGATATCAAGATCTGGGGCATGCCGGTAAGTTTTTGGTGATCCTGTGCAATTGCGCGCATGAGCCGGCGCGAGCAGCGTCGGGATTGAGGGTGAGGGCGAGGGTGAGGGCAAACAGCGAGGCGATGGCAGTGGCGGGCAGAGGGTGCCACGGCGTGTGCGGGCAGTGTTGACCGACACTCGCCTGCATCGCCGGGATTCCTTCAGCACGCAGCAGCCATCGTCGGCCGGTAGCTGTCCAGTGAGCATCTTTGCAGCATAGAGGCAGCTTCATGGGCCTCGCCTCAATTGAGCTGCCTTTTGCTGGCATTGCTGCAGCTGGCCTTGCAGGTCTGCTCATCGCAGCAACCCCTCCTCCTCAACTCGACCTGCCATACATCTCCTCTTTTGAGCATCTGCTAACAACCATTTCTAGTCCTTCGTGGTCGACTTCCTGAGTATGTGAACTTCCACCTCCCTTATCAGCAACGACCCTCGCAGCTTCAGCTCGAGGCCGACTACGCCTGCACTCGCGTCTTTGCTTTCGACAGAAAGAGCCAGCAGCTGCTGCTCGTCCGCTTCTAGTATCAATACTAACTCTACCCAGTGGGCGGTGTTTCCGCTGCCGTCTCGAAGACTGCTGCTGCTCCCATTGAGCGTGTCAAGCTGCTCGTCCAGAACCAGGTACGTTGCGTTGCCCGCATGCGCGGTTTCTAGCTCCCATGCACCCCACTTTCCCTGGTGGTTGTTCTCTTTTGCAATCTTATCTTGTTTGGCGACCCTCTTGGGGCACCGATAAGCCGGACTAGGAACCACACGTCACGTGAACAATCGCCTCCCCACAGAACCACAGAACGAATACTAACCCCCTCCCAGGATGAGATGATCAAGGCTGGCCGTCTGGACCGCCGCTACGACGGCATTGTCGACTGCTTCAAGCGCACCACCGCCGATGAGGGCATCATGGCTCTGTGGCGTGGCAACACTGCCAACGTCATCCGCTACTTCCCTACCCAGGCCCTGAACTTCGCTTTCCGCGACAAGTTCAAGAAGATGTTCGGCTACAAGAAGGAGCGCGACGGCTACGCCCTGTGGATGGCCGGTAACCTGGCATCGGGTGGTGCCGCCGGTGCCACCTCGCTGCTGTTCGTCTACTCGCTGGACTACGCCCGTACCCGTCTGGCCAACGATGCCAAGTCGGCCAAGAAGGGTGGCGAGCGCCAGTTCAACGGCCTGGTCGACGTCTACCGCAAGACCCTGGCCTCGGACGGCATTGCCGGTCTGTACCGTGGCTTCGGCCCCTCGGTCGCCGGTATCGTCGTGTACCGCGGTCTGTACTTCGGCATGTACGACTCGATCAAGCCCGTCGTCCTGACTGGTGACCTGTCCAACAACTTCTTCGCCTCGTTCGCTCTGGGCTGGTGCGTCACCACTGGTGCCGGTATCGCCTCGTACCCCCTGGACACTGTCCGTCGCCGCATGATGATGACCTCGGGTGAGGCCGTCAAGTACAGCAGCTCGCTGGACGCTTTCCGCCAGATCGTCGCCAAGGAGGGTGTCAAGTCCCTGTTCAAGGGTGCTGGCGCCAACATCCTGCGTGGTGTCGCTGGTGCCGGTGTGCTGTCCATCTACGACCAGCTCCAGGTCATTGTCTTCGGCAAGGCCTTCAAGTAAACTGCTGGAACCACCCACCAACCAAAAAAAACATGACCGGAATGTCTCTTTAGCACCATTGGCTGCCGGCGCCTCTGCTGCGCTGGTGTGATGATGGGGCGGGAGGCGTTTTGGGACGACGACGACAAATGGCAACGACGGATGTGGGATGAGGATTTTACGTGTTTCTACGTTTCTACGCTTCTTTTTCTGTTGCTTGCCATTGGGTCCGAGTCAAGCCGTTACAGGCTGTGTGCGGATAGCGCGGTGCTGGAAAAGTTTGGGACGAGATAGAGCGCGGTGGGGGAGCGGTTGTGTGTCAGCTGTGGCGGGGGCTTGTCCTGGGGTGATTTGATATGCTCCTTGGTCTTGCTTTGTCATGCGGCGCGCTGTAATTTATACTTTGAATTTAACAGTTTCCCCGTATGTGATTTACAGAAGAAGTGATGTTATGATAGCATGTGACAACGGAGTATCCAATTCGTGATTATTCAGTATTATCAATTACTATTAATCTATGTACAGTTGACTCGCGTGTATCCTACCGTCCTATGGCAGCGTCAGCACATATGGCAGCCCGTGCGCCTGCTCGTCGCGGTCGGCCAGCCGGATGATGACGGACCCGCCGTCCGATGCCGATGCCGACGCCGACACCGACACGGTCGAGCTATTATTGGATGCCGCAATCGACGGCGCCATGGCAGACCGCAGACTGGCACTGCGCGCCTGGCTGCTAGCGCTGCCGGTGCCACTGCCGCTGCTTCCGACGGCATAGGCATAGCGGGCCGGCGCAAAGGTGGCGGCGCTCGACGACGAGTGCGCGGATGCCGGACGTGTTGTGCGGGCCCGCGGCCGTGTTTTCGGCTGCTGCTGAAGGTTGCTGTTGTTGTTTTGCCTGTGACGGCGCCGCCGGCTTGTGGCGTCGCTGTCGTCGCCCGTGCCGGTGCCGCGGCTGTTGTTGCTGAGAATGGATGACGACGACGACGACAACGACGACGCCTTGTGTGTGATGACGTGCGGCAGGGCCAGCCGCTGGTTATGATTATGGTTATGGTGATGGTGGTGGTGGTGGCTGCGGCTACGACTGCGTGCCGGCGTTGTCGACGTCGACCGGGCGCCCACGTCGTCAATGTCGTGGTCGTCGCTATCGCTAATAGTGTCGCTGCCGCTGCCGCTGACGTCGGCGTCGGCGGGCGCATGCCCGGCATAGCTGGGGTAGAACGGACGGCTGTCGCCGTCGCTGTCCGTGTTGTAAAAGCTGCTGCGCGCCTTTTCGTACACGCTGTAGTTGTTGTAGCTGTAGCCGTCGTCGCCGGTAGCGTCGTCGCTGCCGTCGTCGTCATCACTACCGTCGTCATCATCCCGCAGGAGCGCCGGGTCGAGCGGTGTCATGCGCCGCAGGACCGTGGCCAGGTCGTGCATGAGCTGCCGGAACTGCGCGTGCGTCAGCATCCGCGTCGAGAAGCGCGCGTACTCGTACAGGGCCACAAACGACGCGACGACGGCGCCGAGCGGGCGGCTGTCGCCGTCGTTGCCGTCCACGTCGACGTCTGAACAACGGGCCATAACGTCCACCACGCCGAGATTGGCCAGGTGGGCGAGGTACTCGCGCAGGCCCATGTGGAAGGGCCGCTGCAGCAGGAGGACGGCGTGGGCGTCCAGCAGCGGCGGCGTGTTGGTGTTGGCGTCGGCGTCGGGCGGCGGGTTGCGGTCGTCGATCGGCGCCAGCGTCATGGCCTTGGCTTCGACGAGGGCGGGCAGCTCGGCAATGACGGTGCTGTACTGCAGCGTCAGCTCCTCGCCGTCGAGGACGTCCTCGCCGCCGCCGCCGCCGATGCCACCGCTGGCCATGTCAGCACTGCGCCCGCGGAGGCCCGGCACGGGTCGGTTGGGCGGTGCCCAGCCCGGCTGTTCAATGTCGCCCCAGACGGCGCGGCACGGCGGCAGATTGATGCCGAGCTCCTTTTCCTTTTGGACCGTCTCGACGCGCTTGAAGCGCACGGCTTTTTTGTTGTTGTTGCTGTTGTTGCTGCTGTTATTTTTGTTTGTTGGTGGCGATGCACCGCCTGATTTTTCGTTGTATGCGTCCTGGCTGCGGGTGTCTGCTGTCGTCAATGCGGCCTGTTCGCCGTGCTGCTGCTCGCTGATGGTCTGCAGTGGGCGGCGCCGCCGTCGCCAGCGGTTGTTGGGTGTGCTGGTGGCGCTGCCGCTGGTGGTGGTGGTGGTAGTGCTGCTGCTGCTACTAGTAGTGAGCGCCCGCTCACCCCCTTCCCCCCCACCCCCCCCTGTCAACAACGGACAAATCTCGTCGAGCAGCGCCTCGGGCACGATGCGCGGGCGCGCCACAAAGGCAATGGCGGCGCTGCGGCTGAGCCCGGCGGCGATCATCTTGTAGACGTGGGTGCGGACGTCGCCGCGGGCAATGGGGACCCAGGCGCGCGGGATGGCATTGAGCACGGCGCGATTCAAGAAGAGGCGCAGAAAGAAAACAAACACAATAATGAGGATGACGGTGACGTAGGACACGGACACGATGATGACGGGGACAATGTCGTCGCGGTGCAGGGACTGGTTGATGATGTCGCCGGGGGTGACGAGCAGCAGCGCGACGACGAGCAGGTAGAGGAACGTGTAGGACGAGGCGTAGATGACGCGGAAGACGACGCGGAAGGATGGGGCCATGTTGGATGGTGGCTAAGGCCGGAAGGGCGGCCGTATCATGACGCGCCGCCGAAAATCATATCCAAATTGTATGTAGTGATGATGCGGGCATACCGATACCGACTTGCTTCGTCCCTGGTGCGCTGGTTGTCTAGGTGAGAGAGAAATCGCGAGATGCGACCGATGCTGGCGTGAGATTGGCTGATTACTAACACATGAACCCACTTTTATAGTCAACGTCACCTCATGCCACAAGTACTCGTACTCCGTATACTCGTATATTACTTTGCAATTTTATTAAACAATTACTTATCCCGATAAATCAAAACTCCATGTACGCCAGATTCACCCTTCTACCATCAAACCCACCCTACCGCGCCTCCTGCATCTCATACACGTCGTCGTCGTCCGCTCCGGCGCGGCCTTCCGTGGCCGCCTCCTCGGCCAGCCGGATGTCGGCCTGCGTCAGCCGCAGGTCGCGGCTGTACTTGCCAAAGCTGATCAGCAGGTCCGTCAGGCCGTCCTTGAGCGCGTCCAGGATGCCGTCGACCTCGGGGCACGCCCGCACCGCGTCCAGGTCGGTCCAGTGCAGCGGGAAATCGGCCTTGAAGCGGTCGAGCTTGCGCGTGACGCGCGTGAACTCGCGCACAATCGTGGCGACGTCGCGCTGCACGTTGCCAAACTTGTCCTCCTGCAGACTGTGCACGGCCAGCAGCGATAGGGCGTTGACGGCGTTCACGTAGATGCTGGGCTCGCCATAGGGCCGGCCGAGCACCGCGGCCGTGATGCGGCTCTGGAAGCGCGACTGGAAGGGCCAGCCCACGGCCGGCATGGCCAGGAACCGCCGCACCGCGCTCTGCAGGGCGCTGTTGGGGTTCGCGGGCCCGCTGATGTCGTGCCGCACGTCCAGCAGCCGCTGCTTGGCGTCCGACAGCACCTTGTTGGTAAAGGGGCTGAGGCGCGGCGGGCTCTGCGGGTCGATGGCGACCTTGCTGACCATGTCGCTGGCAAACTTCTTCTTCTTTTGCGGCGTGGCCACGAGGATCGGGTCGTCGCGCACGGGCTTTGTGAGGCGCTTGACTTGCAGCTCGGACGCCCCCGTTGTCGCCGTCGTAGTGGCTGTGGCTGGGGCCGGGGCCGGGACCGGCAGCGGCTGTGCAGGAGGGTCGATGCGGTTCTCCAGCGCCTTGACCACGTCCAGGCAGTGCTTGCACGCCTGCGACCAGGCCGAGCCGTCCTTGCGGTCAATGTCCGTGTAGATGGCCACGCGGCGGTCGGGGAAGCTGCGCGCAATCACGGCCAGCTCCCACAGCGCAAACGCCTTGATCTTGTCCTTCTTGCTCGCCAGCCCGTTCAGCAGGCTGCCGTTGGGGTCCTTGGAGTCGGCCGTCAGCGGCTTGCCGTCCTTGATGGGCTCGTTGACCAGGAACAGCGTAAAGGCCGCGTTGCCCACGACAAAGAGCAGCGACAGCAGGAAGCCGGCCGTCAGGCAGTGCACGAGGAAGCCCCACGTCGAAAAGTACGGCTTCATGGCCGGCGGCAGCGTCGACTTGGGCAGGCTGTAAAAGGGCCGGAACAGCAGGAGCGTGATGCGCCACGCCAGGTTGCGGAAGACGACCGCGTAGAGGACGATGCTGGTAAACACCGCCACGAGCGACCGCGTCAGCGCCGTAAAGGCGTGGCGCGGCAGCTCGGCCAGCAGCGCCGTGTACAGCTGCGAGCGCCCCTTGGGCCCGCCGGTGCCGGTGCTGGTGCTGCTCGACGACGCCGACGCCGACACGGTGCGTGCCGTGCCCAGCAGCAGGCGGTCGCTGTCGCGGAACAGGTGCAGCACGGCGTTGGACCCGCCGACGACGACGACGTGGAAGACCAGGAACAGGGCGCGCTCGTTGAGCCGCGTGCGGTCGCCGGGGTAGTGCGTGACCCAGCCGAGGCTGGCATCATCGGCGGCCGACCAGCGGTACACCTGGGCAAACAGCCAGCCCGACAGGCAGTAGGACGCGACGGTCTCCAGGGTCTTGGGCGTGGCGGCGTTGTGCAGGAACGTATCAAAGGGCGAGTTGGACGTGCGGATGCCAATGTGGAACTGGGCGATGCGCAGGATGATGATGATGAGGCCGCAGAAGAAGATGACGAGGGCACGGAGGCCGGCGCTGCTGAGCGGGAACCAAGCCCAGAGCCCTGGGGGTGTTAGCAGTTGGTGTACAAGAGAAAAATCACAAAAAATACCAAAAAAGAAAACACTCACATGAGGACCAGCTAGACAGCGCGAGCGACTGCGCATAGGCAATCGCCAGCAGCACGAGTGCCGTCGACGAAAAGCGGCGATGCAGCGCCGGCTGCAGAAAGTCTTTGTATGGGGGGGCCCGGCGGACGGGGGCCGCGTTGGAGGAGGGGGCACGCGTCGACATCCTGCCCATACATTGACCGATGGCAGAGGGGGGAAGGGGGGGGAGAAAGCGGTCGTGCGGGAGGAGGGTGGTGGTGGCTGGTCGATGATGCTGGAGGTGAAGCTTCTTTTTTTCTTGCTGTGCTCTCAAAGTCAATAAAGTAAATAAATGGGACCTACGCGCCCAAGCAACAGTCACGTGTTAAGACTTGGCTCCATTCTGGATCCATTATGGCTCCACTAGAGCTTCTAAGCTTACTAATCCCACATCGCGACGTCACTTGCACATCGAACCAGGTCAGGACCTCAAAAAACTGCAGCATCAAAAAATGCAACCGGCAATATGGATGCCACCGCTGCTGATAACAAGCCCCGCGAGGACAAGAATACCCTGGTCGATGCCCTGACGCGTCTCAGCACGGCCGCCGCCGACCCTGCCGCCCCGGACCACTATGCCGCCCAGCAGCAGCTCTCGGATTTGCTGCAAAAGTAAGCCGCGATGCCCCTCGACGTTGCCAATCGCCATTGCCAAAGTACTAATAACCCCCGGTAGAACTCGCACCGTGGCACTGCTGCCCGCCCTCAATCTGCTCGTCGTTCCCGGCCGCGTCCCCGATGCCGCGCGCCACGAGCTTATGAGCCAGCTGGCCATGCTGCCGATGCGCAAGGACGGCGTCCGGGCCACGCTGGAGTTTGTCTTTTCCGTGCACCCGACCAATACCAGTGACCCCACCACAGCCGCCGCCGCACCCCAGAAAGAGGGCGCGCAGATCACGGCCGAGGCGCTCAAGATGGCCACGCGCCTGCTCGCGAGCCCGGCCCAGCGCGTGTCCGCCGTCGACTGGTTCCGCGCGCTGGCGCCGCAGCTGCTGGCGCTGCTGGACGGCCGTGACGGCCTGGACCTGGCCAAGGTGGCCGCGTACGTCATTGGCTTTGGCATCCTGGGCCGCAAGAGCTTTGGCGCCCCGGGCATGCCGGGCTGGACCAGCCTGGCCGAGCCCATGCTGCGCAGCATCGACCCAGCGAGTCACGTGACCAACAGCGATAACGACGACGTCAAAGACGACGTCAAGGACGACAAAGACGACATAATCCACCTCGGCAGAAACGCCGCGGCCGTGCTCGTCTCCGCCGACCGCGTCGCCCAGGGCCTGCGCCGGCTGCAGACGCTCATCATCTCGCACCCCAATCCGGGCCTCACGCGCCGCCTCCTCGGCGCCGTCGTCCTGCCGCTCTGGGCGCTGTCGTCGTGGACCGGCGCCTCCAAGGCCTGCGAGGCCGACTACTGCCTGCCGGCCCGCAACCTGCTCACAATCTACCTGCGCATCACCGCGTCGCCCGACCGCATCATGCCCATTGTGCGCGACCTGCTCTTCGACGGCCGCCGCCGCGGCGACCAGTCGCTGTCGTGGCAGTACCGCCTCAGCGACGCCACGGGCAACCGCATCTGCATCGTGTCGGCCCCGAGCAGCAGCAGCATCAGCGGCAGCAGCAGCAGCACACTTGCACACGCCGCCGCCACCGCCGCCGAGGTGCTGCAGACGCGGTGGAACGAGATTGGGCCCAAGGCCGACGCGCTCATCGACCTGCTGGCGTCGACCTTTACCGAGGACGAGGACATCTCGACTGTTTTTCTCGACCTGTTTGGCCGCTGGCTGGGATCCAAGAGGCCAAAGGCGAAGAAGCCGCGGGCATCATCAGTCGAAGTTGTTCTTATCAAAGAGGAAGACGACGATGAGAAGATGGAGCTGGACAGCAACCCCTTGGCCGACGTGCTCGAGGGCAGCATCCTGCAAAAGATGATGCAAAAGTTCCCCGACAAGTTGGCCGGGCGGCCGGACCACATCCTGGCGCTCGTCGAGGGGCTCCTGCGTCAGGCTGGTAGCATTGGTGACGAAGAAGACGATAACAACAACAACGAAAACGACAACGACACGCTGCCCATCGTGCTGAGCCTGCTCAACCTCGTCGTCACATCGCCCGGATTCCGGCGCGCCAGGGCCGACGCCACGATCCTCCAGTCGATCGAGGCGTCGCTCGAGCGCATCGCCAGCCACCAGGCCGCTGCTGCTGGCGAGGAGAACGAGAACGAGAACGCCAAGACGGCCAGCAACTTGCTCGTCTTTCTGAAATACGCAGACGAGCTGGACGGACCCGACGCGGCCGACTCCGCCGGTGCCCCCACGGCCACGGCGCAGCAGCAGATCGAAGACCGCAAGACGTACAACCTCGCCATGTCCTACATCATGCAGCCCGACGCGCCGCCGCCCGTGCGGTCCGAGGGCCTCGTCCTGCTGCAGGGCCTGATCACGGCCAACAGCCCCGTCCTGGACATTGCGTCGCTGCTGGTCCTCATGGCGTCGCTGCTGGGCGAGAACGAGGACTACGTCAACCTGCGCGTCATCAAGACCTTTACGCTCCTTGCCAACCGCCACCCCCGCGCCACCACCAAGGAGCTGCTCGACGGCTACGTCGATGCCGCCGAGACCCGCACCGTCGATGCCCGCCTGCGCTTCGGCGAGGCGCTGCTGCAGGTGGTCCAGCGCCTCGGCGCCACGTTTGCCGGCGACACCGCCCAGCAGGTCGGGCAGGCGCTGCTCGAGATGGCGGGCCGCCGCGGCCACCGGCCCAAGACCGAGGCCAAGCAGGCGCGCGACGCACGCCTGCAAGAGATGAAGAAGCGCAAGCGAGCTGGCGGTGGTGCGGGTGTCGCTGACGCCAACGGCGCCGACGGTGACGACAACGATGATATGGACCTGGACCTGGACGGAGCACTGCTGACGGACGAGGAGAAGCAGAACAACGCGATCCTCAGCCGCATCGTCGAGGGCTGGGGCAGCAAGCGCGGCAGCGAGGACGTGCGCATCCGCGCGTCGGCGCTGTCCATTCTCGGCACCGGCATCGAGGTCAACATCGGCGGCCTCGGCGCCGCGCTGGCGTCCGCCGCCGTCGACCTGGCGCTGCACGTGCTGACCATGGAGACCGGCCTGGAGACGGGCATCCTGCGCCGCGCCGCCATCGTCCTCGTCCTCAGCTTTGTGCGCGCCCTGCACGACGCCCGCGAGGCCCACCGCCGCCTGGGCTTCGGCCTGACCCAGCAGAGCCAGGACGACATCCTGCGCGTCCTGCGCTATGTGGCCGGCACCGACGAGGACGGGCTCGTCAAGCAGCATGCCGTCGACGTCATCGAGAGCCTCGAGAACTGGCAGCTGTCGTCGCTGGTGCCCCGCGAGACCAGCAGCAGCGGCGGCGACGCCTACACCAGCACCGGGCCCTTGGGCGGCCTGGCCAAGCTGGCCGGTCTCTCCATCAACCCGGTCACCACCATCGGCGCGTCGGCAGCAGCACCGTCGACCGAGACCCGGCCACGGCCACGTATTGAAGAGATTGAGTAGCCAGTCCGAAAGAATCTTCAAACAAAACACACAAAAGATAAAAAAAGCATATAAAGTCAAAATTGCGGAGTCACCGTCTGTAGTGTCAAAAGTGTAATGGCGTTAGACCTACATCACTTGGAAAAACGGCCGACCAGCCTCCTCATATTATCGGCGCCGAGCCTGCCTCGCGGTAGAAACTGAGACTCCGGTCCGCGCCGGCAACACAGAAGCTCTCCGTGTCCGCACCCGGCCGCTCCGACTTGGGCGGCAGCCACTTGACGCTCCACAGCGCGCGCATCTCCGTCTCGCCGTTGGTCGCCACGCACGTCCCCAGCTCCGTGTTCCACACCCGCACCTTGCCGTCCATGTAGCCCGCCAGCAGGTACTCGCCCGACGCCGAAAAGTCCAGCGACATCACCCACACCGACGGGCTCGATGCCGTCGCCCCCGGCGGCGTCAGGTTGCCCACGGGCTCGCCGTGCTGCATGTCGTAGAGCGAGATGACGCCCGCGTCGCCGCCCGCCGCCAACCGCTTGCCCAGCGGCGAGAACGCCACGGCGCGCACCGGCTTGGCCAGCCCGGGGAGCGTGTACACCAGCTTGGACTGGTCGTTGTTGAACACGTTGACCGACCCGCTCTGGTAGCCCGCGGCCGTGTACTTGCCGTCCTGGCTCAGGTCCACGGCCATGGCGAAGCTGCTCGTGGCCCGGTTGTGCGTGCTGTAGACCAGCAACCGCGCGCGCGCGTCCATGTCCCAGATGCCCACGCGGCCGTCGTGCGTCGTGTAGGCCATGTACTTTTCGTCGTGGCTCAGGGCCAGCGCCCATGCGTCTGTCGTCTTGTCTGACTTGTCGGCTGCTGCTGGTTCGCTATCCTTGTCGCCGCCGCCGCCGCCGCCTTCTGCAAGATCCTTGGGCCGCAGCGTCGAGTCCAGCACCCAGTCGCCCGCCTCGCTCAGCCGCCAAATCTTCACCTCGCCACCAAACCCGGCAGAGCACGCCACCTTGCCGGCACCGCCCTTGGCCGTGGCCACATGGTGGCAGCCCAGCTTGTGCGCGCCGTCAATCGACTGCGCAATCGAGTAGTCGGCACTGGTCGTGCTGTGGAACCGCAGCGTCGATGCGCCAGAGCCCGAGATCACCGTCGTCGGCGTCACGGCGATGGAAAAGATGTCTGTCTCGTGGGCTGGGGGCAATAACGTTAGCAAGGCCGTATCTCTGTCTCTCGTCGCTTTTTGATGCTGGATGCTGTTTTGGCGGGGTCGTTACCATTGTCAACCGCCTTGGCGATGTAGTATTGCTTCGACTACAGGACCAAAGTTAGCAACGCACATGTCTGCCTGTAGAATCAGCATTATAAACGCACCATCACTGGCTAGGATAGGACGCGCTCAGTCGGAGGAGTTAGCAAGGCGATATTCGAGAGCGTTGGCCAGAGGTTTGAAAGTCGCTTTACTGGGCTGTTTGTGGGGGGATCAGAAGCTACGGAAGAAAAGTGGGGTGCGAGGCAGCGCCTTCCCAAGCTGACGTTTTTGTCGCGCGCATCGCCGCTTCCGCTTCTGCTGGCAACTGCTTATGGTGTGCTTGGCTGCTGCTTCCCTTTATGTATTGCACACACATATCTAAGAGACTTGATAGTAATACTTGCCTGCCCAATGTGGGCATTTCGACGGGCAAGAACGGATGACTACGCATACCCAAGGGGCATCTGTTTGCCATCTACAGTTCAACCAGAGTTGTTTTACTGATTATTCCGCAGATTGGACTCCTACCACAGATATAATACCAGATGTGTAGGCGTTTGCCTGTGCGCTACAATGCGAGATTATCTGCCGCACTACGAAAAGGCACATGACCTTGCTCGAAGCAATACACAATTTTGTTGGGGAACTGGTGCAGAGTGAACTAAAAGAGGAAGGAGCAACGGTCGTAGAAGGAATGTCAAAATATGGAATGCACCTGTTCCGCTCCCTAGTAAGTAATATATGCCCAAGCATCAGGGAAGTGCTGCTCGGATGTTGATGTATAAGTGCCTAAAACGGAAAGTAAGAGTGCAGCTCTACAGTGCACCAGTATGCGGGTTTCCTTCTGTAGGCTAACACCACTCTCTGCGAGGTATCTATTTCTAATTTTTAACCCTCTCTTCTGCTGCCAAAGTCTCCCCCTTCCTATTTCCCCTCCCAATCACTGATACCGTGTTCCACACTATCGTGGCCATTCTCTTTGAGCGTCATAACACTGCGTTTTCCATTCAGACAGAAGATGGCGAACCTCTGGCCCTCGTTGGTATCTTATCCAGTCTGGCGAGCCCGTCATCAACACGCGCCGTTGGCACACTCGCGCATTGTCACCATCGGCAGCTACCCGGCTGCATCGGCGACGATAGGTGTACGGTTAATTTGCCTTTTTGCTACTTTTGAAATTCAGTCACTTATAAACTTATCTACACACCCATTTTTCCACGTACGGCCATAGATACTGGAAAGCACGGGATCCCGTCCGCTCTCCCCTAGTTAAACCAGTAATCGGTGGATTAGTAGTTGGGTCGGTGACGACCAGCGAATACCCGCTGCTGTACGTTTTTTTTTTTTTGCATTTTACTTTTTGCTACTATGCGGTTCTGCTTTTTTATTGTATTTTATACTACTATACGGTTTCTACTTTTTTTTAGAAAAAAAAAGAGAAAGTAATGTTGATAAAAAGCCCAGCTACGTGTTCAGCTGGGTTACTAACAAGCGACGCAGTTTTCCCTGAACAACAATTAATGATAGTTAACTCGTAGACATCTTTTGAGGCTGCCCATGTTGTGCCTGTCTCAAATACGAGTACAAGACTGTGGCACACCCATTGTTATTTCGCCTGCTTGTCACTCTCCCGCTGCCCCTGCCGTATCAGAACGCCGTAGTGAACTCCGTCCAGAACAGTCTCTTGATAACAGCTGCTCGACAACCCATGCCGGCCACCAGACGAGCTAATACAGTGGCACTTTGAGCCGCACCTGTACCCAAAGAGACTGTGCTGCCACAACCAGGTGCACTCTCTCGCGTGCAAGGCTTAGTCGCCGTCGTCTGCATCAACATGTGCATAAAGCTCTCCAATCCCCGGGGGGGCTCTCATACAACACAAGTGCTAGTGCCGCACTTGGCAAACACTCCAGATATGCCTGATATTGCTTTTTAATGTCGCTGCTTATATACACATGGGGAGTGACCGTCCCGCCTCGTACAGAACGCCCCCGCCCTCCTCCTTCGTGGACACGTGCTCCGGTATTTCAACTCGGCCGTCTTCAGCGCCGGTATGCCGGACTCGGTCCTTGCTGCCTTGCTGGCTTGCCTTATGTGGACTTTTTGAGCATCTCCCGTATTGCTGGAGAAAGGAACGTCAGTAATAGCTCGGCTGGTGCAAAGGCCACCTGGAATACTTACACTCCATGCAGTGTGGGCACACGTGGTGCTGGCGCTTTGTGCGGCCGCATGCCGGGCACTGGCACAGCGCCTTGACGTCGCGCAGAGCCTTGCCGGCCATCTGCCGGTGGCGCTTCTTCATGTGCGACGTCTTCTTCTTGGGCACGGCCCGCAGGACCGACTCCCAGATGTCCTCGAGGAAGGACGAGATGGAGGGGAACGCAATGGAAAAGGCAGGCAGGTACGGGGTGGTGGCCGCGAAGCGCCGTGCGAACAGCGAGGCGGCCCGGAACGTTGTTAATGATGCTAGTGAGCTCGAGACGAGAGCGGATGTGAGGGAGGCCGAGACGGCGGAGGGGGCGGCGGCGGCGGCGGCCGTCTTCTTGCTGGGCGCCGCGAGCCGGGGGAGGAGGGCAGCAGCCGAAAAGGCCGTGCGCAGGGGAGCGGCGGTCATCTTGGGAGTTTCGGGGAGAGGGTGCGTGTCGGGCGAGTCGGTCGAGTCGGTCGAGGGCCGTCGGTCCGGTGTGTCGTATGCAATCGCCGGTGCGCTCGCGGAAAGCGTTTTTGCCTTTGCCGTCTCCCATGATCCATTTTTTTGGTCAGCTCAGTTTTTTGGATTACATAATAATGGATTACATAAGCTACACAGTTCGCCGTGCGCTGCACGGTGCACGTTGCACGCCGTAAAAGTACCGGCCGGGGTCGTATCTGTGCGCTAGGCTGTATTCGAGCAGCGTCCCAGTGAAACAGCGATCACTTGTCTTTTCTGTTAGCACGAGTAGCTGGGTCTATGAGCACCTCCCCACAAATGCTCGAGACAGGCCAATAAAAGACGACCAGCTCACATGGACGCGGCCACGGCCAATCAACGTCCCGCAGCCCAGCTCTCCTTCCCCTTTTCCTGACCCCTGTTCGCAAAGGGTAGGTACGAGCACTAGTGAAAGTGGTCGGTAGACGTTGCTGTCGCCTCCGCAGAATAGGGGAAGGAGCAGGTCTCTTTCTGCCCCCCCCCCCCTGAATTAACGGGCAAGTACCACCTGCACCGCAATTTGTTTCGTCCAAATTTCCAATCCACCCCCCCAAAAACCCCAAGGGGCAACTCTGTTTCGCTCTATTATTTTGTTTCTCTCCTTCTGTGACATCGCGACCGCTTTCCATTGCCCACTGCTTTCACTACCACATCGCGCATCCTCTTTGCCTCGCAGTTTCGCATCGCCCTTCTTGAGACGTCCCGCCTTCTCAAGCCCAACCGTTGTTTCCATCACCACATTCGCTCTCTTCCCAAAAACCCTCCTCCTCCTCCCCCCCTCTAGACCAGCAAAAATGGCGGCCATGCCCCCTGCCACCATCTACCCTCAGAGCCATGTCGGTTTTGACAGCATCACGTCTCAGATCGAGCGCAAGCTGCTGAAGCGTGGCTTCCAGTTCAACGTGATCTGCGTTGGTAAGTTGCCCGACGCGTTGTGATGGTTCTTTTTGGCTCGCGGAGCTTCGTTGCCCGTGGCTCATACAAGAGCCCCCTTTTTCATCGGACCACGGCCTCCCCAAAAAGATACTAACAGTCCTCCCTCTGTACAGGCCAGACCGGTCTCGGCAAGTCGACCCTGATCAACACCATCTTCGCGTCGCACCTGATCGAGTCCAAGGGCCGTCTGGCGCCCGAGGAGACGATCCGGTCGACGACGGAGATCCACGCGGTGTCGCACATTATCGAGGAGAACGGCGTGCGGCTGCGTCTGAACATTGTCGACACGCCCGGCTACGGCGACCTGATTAACAACGACCGCTGCTGGGACCCCATCGTCAAGTACATCAAGGACCAGCACTCTGCGTACCTGCGCAAGGAGCTGACGGCGCAGCGCGAGCGCTACATCCAGGACACGCGCATCCACTGCTGCCTGTTCTTCATCCAGCCGTCGGGCCACTCGCTCAAGCCCATTGATATTGTCGTGCTGAAGAAGCTGTCGGACGTGGTCAACGTGGTTCCCGTCATTGCCAAGTCGGACTCGTTGACGCTCGAGGAGCGCCAGGAGTTCAAGGCACGCATCAAGGAGGAGTTTGCCTTTCACAACCTGAAGATGTACCCCTACGACAACGACGAGTTTGATGAGGAGGAGCGTGCTGTGAACACTGAGATCAAGGTAAGCATTCTGTTTTTTTCTTCCTTTTCGAAAAGGTACACTGCTAACAATACCAGAACCGCATCCCCTTTGCTGTCGTCGGCTCGGAGAAGTCGATCATCATCGGCGGCAAGCAGGTGCCTGCGCGCCAGAACCGGTGGGGCGTGATCAACGTCGAGGACGAGGACCACTGCGAGTTTGTGCACCTGCGCGACTTCTTGCTGCGCACGCACCTGCAGGACCTGATTGAGACGACGTCGCAGATCCACTACGAGACGTTCCGTGCCAAGCAGCTGCTGGCCCTGAAGGAAAGCAGCGCCGGTGCGGGCGGCCAACACAGCCGGCCCATTAGCCCTGCCGCTGACCGTGACATGAGCCGCGGCTCGCAGCGGATGACTGTGAACGGATACTAAGGCTGAGTTCAGTCTGGCTCAGCCTGGCCCAGCCTGACGCCGGCCCCGGCCCCGGCCGTGCTGTTGTATCTTTAGATTCATGATCCGTTCTTCTTTTGTTTCAGCCTTCTCTTGCTCTTATCATACCCCTGGCCGGCAACGGTGCCGACGCCGGTTCCGACTCGGTCCTGTCACGACAATAAGGACGAGCGGGCCCTGGGCGTCTGTTGTCTTGTCGGCCTCGACTTTTAATTCCAGCACCCAGCTACAACACCAAAATGATATGAGGGCAAAGGACGCGAGTGGACCGGATAACGAAAGGCAGTTTCTCTTTTTTATTTTCGTGTTCCTTTGCTCCTTGCTTTGCTCTTTGCACCCACTCGTTCTTGTATTTTTTTTGTCCAGCCGATGTTTGTTTCTCTTGTTTTGAATTCTCTTAATCCTTTTAGCTATAGGCGAGATACAAACAAATGTTTTATTACTGCACTGAGATTATATTATATTTTTAGTCATTCAAATTGTCTTGTATTTCGTTTCGTATCTAAAGTCGCTGCTGTGCCGCCGCCCTACTGCTTGTCCGCGACCGGCTTGTAGATGAAATCCTCCAGCTCCTTGTAGGCCTTGTCGAGGTCGTCGTTGACAATGATAATGTCGTGGACGCCCGGGGTCTTGCTGTACTCGAGCTCCTTGAGGGCCTGGGCCAGGCGCTTCTGGACGCTGGCCTCGTCCTCGGTGCCGCGGCCGCGCAGGCGCTGCTCGAGGACCGCGACGGACGGCGGCGCAATGAAAATGTAGCGGGCCTGCCAGGTGCCGCCGCGCGCGCGCTGCTCCTGGATCTGCTTGACGCCCTCCATCTCAATGTCGAGCACGACGACGCGGCCCTTGGCCGTCTGGTCGGCAATGGTCTGCTTGCTGGTGCCGTAGCGGTTGCCGCCGAACTGCGCGTGCTCGACGAAGCCGTCCTGGGCGATGAGCGCCTCGAACTCGGCCATGGGCACAAAGTGGTAGTGCACGCCGTTCTCTTCGCCGGCGCGGGGGCTGCGCGTCGTGTGGGAGACGGCTGTTTATTAGTTGAAGGCTATAGGTAAGGTGGCTTTGCATTACGTACAGAGACAAAAGGTGTCGGGGTGTGTGGTAAAAAGCTTGTTGATCAGGGTGCCCTTGCCGACTGGGTTGTTAGTGATGGTCGAAAACAGAGAGAGGGGGGGGGAAGAGAGAACGCACCTCCCGAAGGACCGGAGATGACAATGGGACGAGTATCGGTGGGAGGCGCCATGGTGCGGAAGAGGCGACGGGGGGGGCGGAAGACGGAGGAGGAGGAGGAGACGGGGGAGGGCGCAAAGGCGGCGACGACAGAAGACAGAAGCGAGGACCGGAGGGTGTGTCGGAGGAGGGAGTGCTGGCAGACAAGGTGCACGGCCATTCAGGTTGTCTGGGGGTAATACAAGCAAAAGAGGGAGGAGACGAGAAGCGCAAGAGAAGAGCACCGACGTCGAGAGCAGTGGGCGTGGAGGAGGAGGAGGAGGGGGGGAGGCGGTGGAGCCGGGGCCGGGGCAGAAAAGCGAGCGGCATTGAAGGCGGTGAGCAGTGCATTGGCGGTGTATATTGTGTATATGCGCGTGTTTTTGACTATTTGCACTGTATGAGCATCATCCATAGACGACATGTTGCGACTGCGATACTTGTTGGGAATAATTTGCAGCTTTCTTTAATGATAGGAATATGTGTTGGATGTTTTTATTTATGTGATGTTTTATTTCATTCGAAAATATTTTTACTGTTTAAAAAAAATGCCGGCGTTGTCTAGAGTTAAATCACAGCGATAAAATCATCAAAAATGCTTCATAATTGCTTCACTCAGCATGCCGTCCAGCTCGGCATTTATTTTCTCATAATAGCAAAAAGCAGAAACTTTTGTGATCCCATCCCTATGTTACCCGTATCATCATCATCATCATCAAACCCTCCCATCGACCAGGCTCACATCAGACACGCCAGGCCGCGGCTGCTGTGCAGCTCCGACACCGACACCTTGACGCGCGACTCGGGGCCCGTCCACACAAAGACCTCGACCAGCCACTCGTACCACACCTTGGTGTCGTCCGTCTGGCGCCACATGCTGACCTCGATCTCGGCGTCCTGGGGGTAGTACATTGGTTTCTGAGGGTTAGCTTTTTGTCTTATCAAGAATACGAAAAAAACGACAAAGAGAACATACCTTGAGGGGAAAGAAAATGGGAAACCACGAAATCATGTCCTTGCTCTTGCGGTCGATCTGGTCGGGCCGCGTGCTGATCTCAATGGGTGCCGGCGTGGGCGCCGCGGCCGCGGCGGCCGGCTGGTACAGCACCGACTCAAAGTAGCCGGCCAGGCCGTGGATGACGCCGCGCGGGCGGCACACAAACGTGAGGTGGCAGTGCCGCGTGTTGTGCTCGTTGAGGCCGGCCGACAGGTTCATGGCGCCGCCGCCGCCGGTCTGCACTTTTTTTTTCAGTGCAGCGGCATCCTCGACAAAGGGCAGCCGCACCGGGTGCACAAACTCCCATGCCTGCTGGAAGCGCGGGCGGCCCGGCACCTTTTGCGCGGCAAAGTCGATGGCGTACAGGTGCACGACCCACGGCGTCTCAAAGGCCTGGGCGTCCGTGGCGACGCGGCCGCACAGGTCCGTGTACACCTTGGGGTAGGCAATGGGGCTCAGGTGCGCCGTGTACGACTGCGGGATGGAGATGCCGTGCGGCCGCGCCAGGTGCCGCTGGATGCCGTCGATGCACTCGGGCGACAGCTCATTGTCGCCAAACGAGCCCAGCAGCTCCGTGACCAGGATATCGACCTTGGTCAGCGTGTTGTCCGCCTCGTAGCCCTCGGCCACAGGACCCGCCCAGTCGCGCATGTCCGTCTTGATCAGGTGCACCTTGTTGTTCCACACCGTCTTGTTCATGCGCATCAGGTACACGTACGCGTTCTGGTTCTTCTCCAGCGCCCACAGCTGGATCGGCACGCCCGTGGCCTTGCTGGCGCGCAGCACGCGCGTCACCAGGGGCCCGCGCCCGGCGCCCGCCACCGTCACCACGAGCTCCGGGATCGTCGGCGTGCCGGGCGCGGGGGCGGCGCGGCCGGGCCGTGGCAGCGCCGACGACGGGCGGTTGAGGGCCTTCCAGTCGGCCATGGCGGCCGTGATGGCCTTTTCGTACTGGTCGTACTTGACGGGGTCGCCCTCAAAGACCTCGTACGTGGCGGACTCGAGGTTGTCGGCCAGCGGCTGCAGCGGCGACTGCAGCCAGTCCTGGAAGCTGGTCAGCGTCGACGTCTCGGTCTCGGAGTAGGGCTCCTGCTCGCGCTCGAGGTGCTTGAGGTAAGCGAGGTAGGCGTTGCTGGCGGGCTTGCGCTTGCTTTGTGTGGAGGGAGACGTGGCAGCTGCTTCGGCCAAACTAGGGAACTCGGAAGCGGCGGGCGACTTGGACGACGGCGACGACGGCGTGGATGTAGAAGACAGATCCTCAACCCCCGACCCCACGTCGCTCAGCAGCAGCCACGGCGCCGACTTGAGCCGCATGTACATGTTGATCATGGCCTGGTGGTGCTTGCCGAGGCTGGGGAAGCCGGCGCGGTTCTGCTGGAACACGCCCGCGCTCAGCGTCAGCGCGTACAGCGGCTCGGCAAACCAGCGCGTCTGCAGCTCCTTCTCGGGCAGCCGCTTGGGCACGCGCACGGCCACGCTCAGCCGCTGGTCGTAGTCGCACACTGTGCGGATCGTGTGCCACGTGTCCCAGGCGCTGTAGATGTCGATGTCGATGTCGCCGGCAGCGGTGGCAGCGGTAGTCGGGCCCGACAGCGTGTCCACGGTCTCGTCCAGCCCCGGCTCGCGGTACATGGGCAGATGCACCACAATATTGGTATGCGACGCCACGCGCAGGGCCTCCTGGATGGCGCGCGCGTACTGGGCCACGCCCTTTGCACCAACACTGGCATCGGCGCGCGGCCCCGGCACGATGATGCTGCGCACGCCGCAGAAGCTGGCATAGGCCACCTCGAGGTTGAGCACCTGGCGCGACAGGTTGGCCACGAGCGGGTCGGCCGCCGACAGGTCGATCCACGGGCTGCAGTAGCCGGCCACCGACGTCACAAACGCGCCCGGGAACAGCGTCGTGTCCGCGTCGGTCAGCGTCGGCACCGTGGGCGCGGCCGGGAACGACGGGTTGGCGCGCTCGGCCGGCGTCAGGTCGCTGCGCGCCGCCACGTCGGCCAGAAACCGCTGCCGGAGGGCCTCGACGCGCTGGCGGAAGTGGGCATTGGTGATGGGCGCCGTGGCGAAGAGGAAGCCGGCGTTGAGCACCTGGCGGTACTGGTCGTCCGTGAGGCACTCGGAGCGGGCCGAGTCGTGCTGGCCGATGTAGAAGACGGGCCGCGTGGACGGGTAGTCGTCATAGTTCTGAGGCGCCATGATGGTGGGGTGGTGGTGATGTGGTGATGCTGTCAGGGACTGTTTGTATGGCTAGCAGCCATGCCTTGGAGTCTGGCTGGGAGTGTTTGCCTCGAGTCTCTTTTCTTCTTGTCTTTCTCGTTTTTTTTTTTCTGTCTCTTCTCTTTAGTTTTTTCTTGTCTCTGATTTGTTTTCTTTTTTTCCTTTTTCCCTCTTTTTCCCTCTTTCCCTCTTTCCTTACTTTCCCCTCTTTTATTTTTTTAATATTTATTTTCGTCTTCTTCTGCTTTCTTCTCTCGTCTATCGTCGTCGTCTCGTCACAAAATAGACAGCCAACTCATGAGAGTCCTCGTACAAGCCATCAAACGAAGAATAATAAATCACAAAATTCCATCAGTGGTCCCGCCAAAGCTAGACCCTGGGGCATGACACCGCCTTTGGCGGGCATTTCTTCTATTAATTTTCATAATCAATTTAACTCAACAGATCGCCAGCCGCAGGCTTATCGTTATCGCCACACCCGCTCCCATTGGCCAGACACCTGTGGCGACGCAGGGAAGGAACGATGCGCCAGACTAAACTTTTTCCACCATCGCCTCTGCGGTGAAGCAAAAAAGAGGAAAGAGCAGCCAGAGACATCCCCAGTTTTCCCTTTCTTGGATTATTTCCACATATTATTTTTATTTGCTTAGCAGATTCTGCCGCCTGCCTGTCTTTTTCTCTCTTTTTTTTTTTTTTTTCTCCCCTCCCTACAATGGCAGCTAAGAACCATCACGAGTCGGAACCTCTACGAAATCGACGGAAACACGCCCGCCACGACTCTGCATCCGACAGCGAACCCGACCCTGCCTCGCCGAACATGAAGCGTGTCAAGGGCGAGACCGACGAGCGGCTGGCGGCCAAGGCGGCCAAGCGGGCTTCGGACAGCGACGCGCCCTCATCACAGTCGAAGGAGTCGAAGGAGTCCAAGACGAAAGACTCCAAGGCTGACGACTACAACCCGTACTTGGCACACTTGGACGACAATGGAAATGGGCGCAGCAGCAACAAAAACCGTGTCAGCAGCGCGCAGGCCGACTCGCTGTTTGCCGACGCCGTGCGGCACCAGACGACGGCAACGCAGGCGGCCGAGATCGAGGACAACGACATCAACGCCTTCACGGGCCGGCCGCACTCGCAGCAGTACTTCCGCATTCTCGAGGGCCGGCGCAACCTGCCCGTGCACAAGCAGCGCCAGGAGTTCCTCGACCTGTACCACAGCACGCAGATCCTGGTGTTTGTGGGCGAGACGGGCTCGGGCAAGACGACGCAGATCCCGCAGTACATCCTGTACGACGACATGCCGCAGTTCCACGGCAAGATGATTGCGTGCACGCAGCCGCGGCGTGTGGCGGCTATGTCGGTGGCGCAGCGCGTGGCGGACGAGATGGACGTCAAGCTGGGCGAGGAGGTGGGCTACAGCATCCGGTTCGAGAACCGCACGGGCCCGTCGACGCTGCTCAAGTACATGACGGACGGGCAGCTGCTGCGCGAGGCCATGAACGACCCGGACCTGAGCCGGTACAGCTGCATCATGATCGACGAGGCGCACGAGCGCACGCTGGCCACGGACATTCTCATGGCGCTGCTCAAGGAGCTGAGCCGGCGCCGCACCGACATTAAGATTGTGATCATGTCGGCCACGCTGGACGCGGAAAAGTTCCAGCGCTATTTCTACAATGCGCCGCTGCTGGCCGTGCCGGGCCGCACGCACCCGGTCGAGCTGTTCTACACGCCGGAGCCGCAAAAGGACTACGTGGAGGCGTCGGTGCGCACGGTGCTGCAGATCCACGCGACGGAGCCCAAGGGCGACATCCTGCTGTTCCTGACGGGCGAGGACGAGATCGAGGACGCGTGCCGGCGCATCAACCTCGAGGTGGACGAGATGGTGCGCGAGTCGGACGCCGGGCCCATGGTGGTGTACCCGCTGTACGGCACGCTGCCGCCGCACCAGCAGCAGCGCATCTTTGACAAGGCGCCCGAGCCCTTTACCAAGGGCGGGCGGCCGGGCCGCAAGTGCATTGTGTCGACCAACATTGCCGAGACGAGTCTGACGATCGACGGCATCGTGTACGTGGTGGACCCGGGGTTCAGCAAGCAGAAGATCTACAACCCGCGCATCCGCGTGGAGTCGCTGCTGGTGACGCCGATCTCGCGGGCGTCGGCGCAGCAGCGGGCCGGTCGTGCCGGCCGCACGCAGCCCGGCAAATGCTTCCGGCTGTACACGGAGAAGTCGTTCAAGCAGGACCTGATCGAGCAGACGTACCCGGAGGTGCTGCGGTCGAACCTGAGCAACACGATCCTGGAGCTCAAGAAGCTGGGCGTGGGCGACCTGGTGCACTTTGACTTTATGGACCCGCCGCCGCCGGAGACGATGATGCGGGCGCTGGAGGAGCTCAACTACCTGGCGTGCCTGGACGACGAGGGCGAGCTGACGCAGCTGGGCAGCATGGCGTCGGATTTTCCGCTGGACCCGTCGCTGGCGGTGATGCTGATCACGTCGCCGCAGTTCTACTGCTCCAACGAGATCCTGTCGATTGTGTCGCTGCTGTCGGTGCCGCAGCTGTTTATGCGGCCGGCATCGTCGCGGCGGTACGCGGACGAGGCCAAGGCGCACTTCCAGCACCCGGACAGCGACCACCTGACGCTGCTCAACGCGTACCACGCCTTCAAGGGCGAGGAGAACAAGGGCACGACGGACATGCGCAAGTGGTGCCACGAGTTCTACCTGTCGTACCGCAACCTGACGAGCGCGGACAATGTGCGCAAGCAGCTGCAGTCGTACATGGAGTCGCACGGGCTGGAGCTGGTCAGCACGCCGTTTGACGACAAGGATTACTACACCAACATCCGGCGGGCGCTGGTGTCGGGCTTCTTTATGCAGGTGGCGCTGCGCAAGGCGTCGGGCAAGCTGTACAGCACGATCAAGGACAACCAGACGGTCATGATCCACCCGAGCACGGGCGTGGCGACGGACTTTGACTGGGTGATTTACAATGAGTTTGTCCTGACGAGCAAGCAGTACATCCGGACGATTACGGGGGTGAAGCCGGAGTGGCTTATTGTGAGTTTTTTTGTTTCCTTCTCTTTTTGATTTTTGATTTCTCGAATTGCTTACTAATCAAAACTTCAGGACATCGCGCCAAACTACTACGACCTCGATGCGTTCGAGGACGGCGAGACCAAGATCGCCCTGCGCCGGGTGTACGACCGCGTGCGCCGCAAGCAGGCCATCCGGAAGGCCTAGTGTGTTACCTCGTCTAGCTAGATCTGATTTACGGCGTTGTCTGTCTTGTCTTGTATTCTTCTATTAGCACGGTGTGCATGGCGTGGAGGTACAACAATGATTTCTTGGATTTCTTTTGATTTCTATATGCTTGGACGTCTATCCCTTTCTCCTTTACCTCATCTCACACCAGATCAACCCGGTTCAGCACCGCAATGCCCTCCACATGCGCCGTCTGCGGGAAGAAATCAAACCCGCGCAGACTCTCAATCTTGTACCGTGCCTTGGGGTTCTCGTTTTCTTCGTCATCACCGCCACCCCCATCCCCCCTCCCATCAAAGTCCACGTGCCCCCGCACCAGCATGCCGACGTCGCGCGCCTGCGTGTGCACGTTGCAGCTGACATAGACAATGCGCGCCGGCGCAAAGGCCAGCAGCTGCCGCAGGAACGGCCCGTCGCAGCCCTTGCGCGGCGGGTCCAGCACGACCACGGTCTCGTCGGCGTCGTACGCGATGACGCCCTGGAACAGCTGCGCGGCGTCGGCGGCCAGGAACTGGCAGCGGTCGGGCGGCAGGTGGTTGAGCGCGGCGTTGGTGCGCGCGTACGCAATGGACGCGTCGGCAATGTCGATGCCGATGGAGCCGCCGGGCAGCGTGGCCGCCAGGGCGATGGTGAAGAGGCCGGAGCCCGAGTAGGCGTCGATGAGGTAGCGCAGGGGTTTCTGGGAGTTCTTCCGAGGTCCTTTTGGCAGCACGTTGTCGCGCACATAGGCCGTCAGCGGCGGCAGGATCGAGTTGTTGTTCTGGAAGAAGCTGCCGGCCGGGTTCGTAAAGATGTAGTCGTCGACGTACTCGGTCGACGTGGCGTTGTTGTCGGTGATGCACGTCTTGACGTCGACGTACGCGTCCGTCTCCACGCGCACCGCATCGGTGTCCGCGGGGGGCTCCTCTCCGTCAATTTTGCCGGTTTTGTCCTTGTAGAAACGCTTCGTGCTCTCGCGCAGCAGAATGGTGGCGCCGCGCTTGTACGTCGCATATTCCTGCGCCACGCGTGCCCGCTCACGTGCCATGCCGCGTGCCACGGCCGGCGTGCCAATGGGGCACTGCTCAATGTCCAGCGTCGTGCGCGCGCCGCCGCCGCCGCCGCCGTCGGCACTGCCGCCCGCCTTGCTCATGAAGCCAATGGCCGGCACCTCGGTCAGCGTGCGGCCGTCGCGGTTGCGGCGCCGGAACCCGGGGGGCCCGTCAAAGTGCGGCGTCAGCTTCGTGCGGTAGCCGTACTGCAGCGGGCTCGGCATCGTGTCCAGCACGGCCGGCACGGCGTCGGGCGGCAGCTGCGAAAAGTGCCGGTACGCGCGCTCGACGACGCGCTGCTTGATGCGCAGCTGCTCGCCGTAGTCCAGCATCTGGTACTGGCAGCCCGAGCACCGCCCAAAGTACTGGCAGCGCACGCGGTGTGCGTCGTCGCCCAGCGGGTCGCGCAGCTCGGGCGACGGCCGCGTGACCTCGATGAAGTCGGCCACCGAGTAGGTGGGGGGGGGCAGTTTGTGCTCTGCTGCATTAGGAAGTACTTTTGGCTGCGGCAGATGGCGGTACACCTTGGCGCGCACAATGTCGCCCGGCACGGCAAACGACACCACGTAGATGCGCCGCCGCCGCCGCTCGTGCGGCCCGTCACTGAGAGTATGCGGCGGCTTGTGCTCGACGGCCAACCCCTCGCCCGTCGACGACAGGTCCACGACGTCGAGCTCGATCACGGCGCCCGGCTCCGGCAGCTCCTCCTCGGGCAGCTGGCCGTGCTCGCGCAGCTCGGCCTCGGCCACCGCGTCGGCCGCCGCGTCGGCTGCCGTGTCGCGCACCTGCTCGCCGTGCGCGCCGTGGTACAGCACGGGCTCGCGGTTGCGGTGGGCGCGCGCCTCGCGGATCGCCAGCACCTCGAGCAGCGACTGCACGTCGGCCAGCAGCACCTCCTCGTGCGAGCCGTCCGTCACCGCCTTGAGCCGCTTGCCGCCGCCGCCCTTGACCTTTTTCTTGGGCGCCCGCGTCGGCTGCTGCTGCTGCTGCTGCTGCTGCTGCTGCTTACGTGATTTCTTTGCCACGACGCCATCGACGTCGCCCTGCTGCTGGTTCTGCTGCTGGTTCTGCTCACCCTGGGCAGGGCTGCTCTCGGCGAGTGGTCGCTTGGCCGGTGCCACCTTGGCCGGGGTTGCCGGTGTTGTTGAGGCCGCGGGGGCCACGGGGGCCGCGGGGACTGCCGAGTCGGACATGGTTTTGCGCGGATATATTATCCTCTTGGTATTGCGCTCGACGGCAAAGAAGCGACGGGCCCAAAAACTGGTCTGATGCCGCTGCGGCAACAAAGCTGGCGATGACGATCGAACGGACCAGATGTGCACCAGGTCGTAGGCGGAAGTGACTGCTCGTCTCCCAAATGCAGACCGCATCAAGGTGTCGTATGCAGGCCTTGAGCGTATGCGTATTTCAGGTATCAAAATCTATTGATGTCGTGTACTGTCGCCGCCCTTGTGACGTCGTCCTGGAAATCTATTTTTTTTTTTTTGTAAGTTTGGCTGACTAAGATCGAGCCCGTAACTTTTTTTAGTGGAGAAGAGCTGGACCCAGACCCGCAAAATTCATTACCACCCCCATGATTGGGTGCACTGGAGACGCCGTATATCCACAGGCTGCAGCGGTCCCGACAGCGGCTAGAACGGCAGACAGCGCCGTCTACTACGCTCCGATAGGGGAAGCCAGATAGGAAGGTGCATACCGCTGTCCCTGCGGTCCCTGAGCTATCCGTATGCGATACGCCCAACTTACATAAGTCGCCTTACAAATGATGCCTTTGCGACGTCTTTTATCGTGATCGCCATCGCTTCGCATCTCCTTGTTTTTTTTCTGTTTGTGTTGTCTCCTTTTTATTGTTCTGCAGCGTTTTGGTTACGGTTCAAGGCGTATTGATTGTCACTGGACTCTGAGGCGTTCTACGAGTACTCGTACCAATAGAGTTCCACCTCCGATAAACATGCGTGAGTCTGCTCAACTGTTTTTTTTTAATCTTTTGAAGCTTCTTGCAACCGCTAACATCACTGCCAGGCCATCTCACGTCGCTGCGGGACATTGTCCTGCTGCTGCTGGCCTGCGAGTCGCGTCTCGTGGCTGCCCTGCCGCCGCCGCCGCTGCAGCGTCCCCTGCTGCCTGAAAGCAGCGCAGCCCACGCGCCCTCAAAACAGCGGTATGGCGCGCACGGTGCCGTGGCCAGCGAGAGCGCCACGTGCTCCGACATCGGCGTCCGCCTGATGCGGCAGGGCGGCTCGGCCGCCGACGCCGTCGTGGCCACGACCCTGTGCGTCGGCGTCATCGGCATGTACCACTCGGGCATCGGCGGCGGCGGCTTCATGCTGGTGCGCGGCCCGGACGGCAGCTACGAGACGGTCGACTTCCGCGAGACGGCGCCGGCGGCCGCCTTTGAGGACATGTACGCGGGCAACGTGCGCGGCAGCGTGTTTGGCGGTCTGGCGGTCAGCGTGCCGGGCGAGCTGCGCGGTCTCGAGCTGGTGCACAGAAAATACGGTGTAAGCTCTCCCAGGAGTTTTTTTTTTTTTTTTTTCTTTTTTTTCATCAACACTAACCATATAGACCCTCCCTTGGAAGGACGTCGTGATGCCGGCTGTGCACGTTGCGCGGCACGGCTTTCCCAGTGAGTCACACCGCTCCGCTTGATACCCGTCGATGCCCCCCCGCTAACTTGTAAGTCTCCGAGGACCACATCCGCTACATGGACTCGGCCACGAGCACGGCCGGCAACTTTTTGACCGAGGACCCCGTCTGGGCCGAGGACTTTGCCCCCCAGGGCCGGCGCCTGCAGCTCGGCGAGACCATTACGCGCAAGCGGTATGCCAACACGCTCGAGACCATTGCCAACGAGGGCATCGAGGTTTTTTACAGTGGCTCTTTTGGTGTGTTCTTTTTTTTTTTTTCTTCTGTTCCTTTTTTAGAAAAAAAAGTTGTTAGAATCAAACCACTAACAGCACAGCCAACGATATGATCGACGCCGTCCAGGCCAGCAACGGCACCATGACGCTGGATGACCTGCGCGGCTACGAGGCCATTGTGCGCCCGGCCCTCAACACGACGTTCCGCGGCCGCCGCCTGTTCTCGACGGGCGCGCCGTCGTCGGGCGGCATTGTGCTGTCGGTGCTCAAGACCATGGAGCAGTACCCGGCGCTGCTGCTGGACAGCGACGACGCCAACCTCACGACGCACCGCTTCGACGAGGCCCTGCGCTTTGGCTATGGCGCGCGCAGCCACTACGGCGACCCGTCGTTTGTGCAAGGCGTGGACGCGCTCGAGGCGGACCTGCTGACGGCCGAGCACGCGGCCGCCAACCGGCACAAGATCCGCGACGACGCGACGCTGCCCGTGCGGGAGTACAACCCGGCAGGCTACTACGCCGAGCCGGGCCACGGCACGAGCCACATTGTGGCGTCGGACCGGTCCGGGTTGGCCATCAGCATCACGACGACGATCAACACGCTGTTTGGGTCGACGGTGATGACGCCGGCGAGCGGCATCATCCTCAACAACCAGATGAACGACTTCTCCATCCCGCAGGCCAACAACGAGTTTGGCTATCCGCCGAGCCCGGCCAACTTTATCCGGCCGGGCAAGCGGCCGCTGAGCTCCATCTCGGCGATGATGGCGGAAGACACGGCCGGCGGCGGCCGACTGGTGCTCGTCACAGGCGCGGCCGGCGGCAGCCGCATCATCTCGGCGACGGCGCAGGTGGCGTGGCACGTGCTGGACCACGGCATGACCATGGCGGACGCGCTGGCGGCGCCGCGGCTGCACGACCAGCTGGCGCCCAACTACGTGTCGTTTGAGCCCGACTACGACAGCGGCGTGGTGGCGAGCCTGGCGGCGCGCGGCCACAACGTGACGTGGGTCAACAACTGGTACAGCGCCGTGCAGGGCATCCGCGTGCTGCCCGAGGGGCTGTTTGAGGCGGCGGGCGAGCCGCGGCAGTTGAACAGTGGCGGCAGTGTTTTTTGATTTTTTTTTCTTCTCCTTTTTTTGCCTAGCATTATCATATAGCATGTTTTTGATTATGTTTATCAATATTTTAGATATTTTAGGTGTATGAGGTGTACATGAACGACACCGATAGACGGGTATCATTATGACGATGCAGATCTAACAATGAAGAGAAGATTATAAATAAAAATAAAAAGAAGGAGAGAAAAAAAAAGCCGAAATCACACCAACGCCACCAGCCGCTCCATCTGCTCCAGCCACTTGCGCTCAAACTCCTCTTCCGTGAACCGCTTGGCCGACCGCCGCGCGCGCAGGCGCCACGCCAGCGGGTCCGGCACGGCCAGCGCCTGGGCAAAGGCGGCGGCAAACTCGTCGGCGGTCGTGGCGTGGAAGCCCGTGGGCAGGCCGTCGACGTCGGTGATAATGTCCAGCTTGGGCCCGCCGCTGTCGTGCACGACGGACACGAGCCCGGCCGCCTGGTACTCGACGACGCCGATGCCAAAGTGCTCGTTCCACATGCCGTTGACGCCGACGGACGCGCGCCGCAGCCACTGCAGGATGGCCGGCCACGGTGCGTCCGACACGAACTCGACGGCGTCGCGGATGCCCAGCTCGTTGGCCAGCAGGCGCAGCTGATAGACGCGCTTGGAGTCGCTGCCGTCGCGCACGCTGCCCACGAGGACGAGGCGGGGTTTTTTCTGTCCCTCCCCTGTCTCGCCGGCCTCCTGCTGCTTCTTGAGAAAGGTGGCAAAGGCTTGCAAAATCAGCTGGTGGTTCTTCTCCGGGCGGAACTGCGCAATGTACAGCAGCACCTTTTCGCGCTGGGCCTCGCTGGCCGCCGACACGTCCACCTCGTGCTCCAGCTCGCTGACGGCCACGGGCGGGTAGACGACGCAGATGTCGGAGCTGTCGGAGCTGCCGGCCAGAGAGCGCCCCCGTTTGGCGCGCAACGGCCCCCAGAGCGCCTGCACGTGCGCCTGCGTCCAGCTCGAGTTGGTCATGACCACGTCAATGGACGCGCCCACGGACGCGTACAGCCGCGCAAACAGCTGCCAGTACGCGCGCTTGGCACGGCCGCGCCAGCCCACGCCCTGGCCGGCGTTGACGCCCTGGGCGCCGACGGCCGACGCCGGGTCCAGCGACGCCAGCATGTCGGTGGAGATGGTGGGGTAGTGGACGTAGGCGGCGGTGGGCACGGCGCGGAACAGCAGCTTGCAGAGGCCGAGCGCAAAGGCGTAGCCCATGGTGTCGATAAAGATGTCGGGCACGAGCAGCGACAGGGCGTCCCAGGCCAGGACGACGGAGCCGGCGGACTGGCCGGCGAGGGTGAAGTGCGGCCACGTGGCGGCCAGGACCCAGCGGCGCGTGGACAGGTAGAGGAACTGCACGGTGGGCGGGTGCAGGTGGATGTTGAAGCGGTCGCGCACGCGCGCGAGGATGGCGTCCTTGGTGACGTCGTGGTCGCCCGTGTAGACGACGCACTTGGCCCGGGGCCAGCGCAGCTGCGTGGCGCGGATGGCGGCCCAGAGCACGCGCTCGCCGCCGCCGCCAGCGTTGCTGGGGGGTGTCAGTATTTTTCTATATAGAAAGATGAAAAGAAGAACCCACCAAAAAGGATGAAAGAACCCAACGATGCCGTCCCAGTCCGAGGAGCCCTTGTCGCCGTTGCCGGCCGACGACGTGCCCGCTGCGTCGACGTTCTCCCAGTCGTCGTCGCTGCTGCTGCTGCCACTCTTTGTCTGCAGCTTCTGCTTCTCCTCCTGGAACTGCTTCTCGTCGGCGGCCATCTTCTCCAGCAGATACTTGCGCTGGCCCTCGGTCCGCTTGCGCAGGTACAGGCCCAGCGTCGTGCCAGCCAGGCGCCACACGGCCGGCAGCAGCATCACCGTCACCAGCACCGCCGTCACCGCGGCTGCCACGGCATACGACGACCCAGCCGAGGTGTCCATTATGGACGCGTTTTGTTTTTTCTTTGAGAGAGAGAGAGTGTGTGTGTGTTGTCGTTGGAAGCCGCTGGAAAGCCTTATTGGCGTCGTAAGATGACAGAGTTGACCATGCTCCAGTCAAAAGGGGTGGTGCGTCATATACGAGCCAGGAGAACGGCAGAAAAAGATCGAACGAGCTGTACGGAGTAGACGTGGGATGTTGGTTGATGCAGCTGCTTCTGCCGCGCTCTGCACTGCATACTCGTATTAAGAGACGAGGTGTCCCCTTTGGGAGGGGCGTGACGCGACCACTGCATGTGCTATGCTGTTGCATGTATTAGTGGGGCAACCTGGCCTACGAGTATCCAGGGTCCCCCCAAACAGGCAAGGCAGACAGACGGCTTCGGTGGGGCATCAAAGTGTGGGCCCGCAAGGTCAAGGCTGGCGAATGGGCGCTTTTGCTAAAAATGAAGCTCGAACCCACCAGCTTTTTCAACGGCAGAAGCATCACCAGTGTCGATGTAGGCACGCACGAGCGTACAGCCATTAATTTTTTCTCTTTCATAATGAAGGCCTTGCAGGGCATGCGCTCACTGAGAGCGGTCTCGCTGGCGCCATCAACGTCTCTGTCGTCGTTGTCGGCGTCGTCGGCAAGGCATCCTCGCCTATTTTCATCAACATCAAGAGCAGCGTCTTCAGCATGGTCGTTCCACCACCACACAACCACAAAACGGCCAAGGCAGGGCCGGCCGTCATCACCTATACTCAGCTGCTGCAACTGCTGCAGTAATACTACGCCCCCAACTCCACGCCGCAGCTTCCACCTCGCGACCCTGGCCAACACCGCCGTCGACGTCACCGAGGCCACCATCGCGCAGCTGCACTACGTCACGCTGACGCCGTGGTACGTCACCATCCCGCTCGTGGCCCTGAGCGTCAACCTCGTGTTCCGCCTGCCGCTCAGCGTGCACGCGCGCAACCTGACGCTGAAGCGCGCGCGCCTCAACCCGCTGCTGCGGTCGTGGGCCAACATCCACACCGAGCAGGTGCTGAAAGAGCGGCAGCGGCGGCGGCAGAACGTCGGGGGGGGCGAAGTGCCTGTGGACATGTCGGTCTCCGCCGTGCAGGCCGACGTGATGAAGCGCCACGCCAAGACGAGCGCGCGCATCTACGCGCAGTTTGGCGTGCAGCAGTGGAAGCTGTACGCCAACATCCTGGCGCTGCCGCCCTGGCTGGTTGTGATTGAGGCCATCCGGCGCATGTGCGGCGCGCCCGTGGGACTGCTGGGCATGGTGTTTCGGCGGGGGGCGGGGGTGGACAGCGTCGCTGCGGCAGCAGACAGTGCCACCGCCGCCGCCTCCCTTTCAGAACCCTCCCTCGCCACCGGCGGCTGCCTGTGGTTCCCCGACCTCACCGCCGCCGACCCCTACCACGTGCTGCCCTTTGCGCTGTCGGCCGTGCTGGTCATCAACATCCTGCCGTCGACCGACGCCGGCCGCCGCATGCTGTTTGGCCTGCCGGCGGCCGCCGACGGCGCCGTCGTCGCGCAGTCGGCCGTGGCGCGCGGCATCCACCGGTCGCTGCTGATCATGTCGTGCAGCGTGGGCTTTGTCACGCTCAACTTCCCGGCGGCCATCCACCTGTACTGGCTGTCGTCGGCCGGCACGACGTACGGCATTGCCAAGGCGCTGCAGTACCTGAAGCCGGTGGCCAACGTGGACCCGCCGCTGCGGCAGCACCGCGAGGGGCCATGGATCGTTCCGAAAGCGCCGGCTGAGGCGAGGGAGTGATTTTGGGTTTAGTTATGACGTGGGCATTGGCAAAGGTTTATTTTGTAACTATAAAGTGGCATATGAGTGTATGATATCAGAGACAAATGAAGGAAATACTGGAGGACAAAAGAGTGGATAAGAATGGACGATAATAACGACGAGAACGAGAATAAGAACGCCACAGAACGCCATGCAGCCAGAAAGCAGACGGAAAAAGAAAGGACAGGAAAGGACAGAAAAAGGAAGAAAAGGGACAGAAAAAGAGAAAACAACGACAGAAAAATCAAATAAAAAAAAACAACACAGCTACCCCAGGAAAATGGCCAGCAGGATAATCGTCAGAATCACCGACAGAATCAGCAGCAGGCAGCACGCCTTGCTGCGCGCGTTGCGCTGGTACCGCGCGGCCGCCCGCAGCTCGTAGTCGGCGCCGCGCGTGTCGGTGCGCACGCTCTCGACGTTGTCGACAATGTTGTCGAGCTGCTCGCCCTGCTCCTGCACCATGGTGGCCACCTGCGTGAACAGCACGTTGAGGTCGCTGACGCCCTGCTCAATGTTGCGGATCTCGTCCTCGCGCTCAATGATCAGCGCCTCCTGGAAGTCCACCTCGTCCTGGGGGGCCAGCCGCGCGAGCTCGGGCTCCTGCTCCTGCAGCTGGAGGCCGCCGGCCGCGTCGGCGTCGCCTTCATGACTCTGAGATGCATCGCCCTCACCCACGGCCGCGCGCGCGGCCGACACCGATGCCTTTTCCTTTTCGAGCGCGCGCCGCTGCAGCGTCTGGAACTCGGCCAGCGTGCCCTGGAACTCGCGCGACAGCTTCTGCTGCTGGTAGCGTTGTGTAGGCTGGGGGGCAGCATTAGTAAGTTGGAACAACATATCTGGAATCACGGGTACCCACCGTCACATCCTCCCACTGCTGCAGCTTCTTCACGCCGTCGCCGACCTCCTTGAACATGTCGCGCGTCTCCTCCAGCACGTCGTTGACCCGCTCGCGCACGCGCGCATTGTCCTGGCGCGTGCCCAGGTGGCCGACGTCGCGCGTCAGGTTGGCAATGTTGCCCTGCAGCTTGAACAGCTTGGTGCTGAGCTGCTGCGACAGTTTCTGGAACGCCGGGTCGTCCGTGTACTGGCCGCCGCCGCGCCGCCGCCCGGCTTCGACGGAAGAGAGCTGGTCGAACGACATTTTAATGGTGATGTGGATGTTGGATGTTGGATGTCGAACGTTGAAGAAATGTAGCGTTGAGAGTTGAAGTTGAAGCGAGAGAAAACAATACTATCAATCAAGATCAATCAGTCGTGCGGAGGGAGAAGCCGCTGCCTGGGACTGGCTGATAGATTGCGTCAAAGTGTCTCATGGATGGCCGGCCGGGACCCACTCAGGCTACCCCCATCCCCATCACGATGCGTGACTGTCACGTGACCGGTTACATGAGCAGACGATTGTCCCACTACAGCTCTGACGCGCGCGTGATTGGTCCCACGACGCGTGTAATTGAGCTTTAATATCAACGTCCTTCCATCCTCTGCTCTCCTCTTCTTCCTTCTTTCTTCTTTCTTTTCTTCTTCATGTCGACAAGCTAGTTCACCTTCACGACAGTTTGCCCCTCTGATCCCACGACCCAAAGAAACAACACATTCCTCCATCCCAGCCGCGATGTTGCCGTCTTGCCTTTCCAACTGACTCTAAGCCGCCGCCATCTTTCTCTTTCCTCTCAAGAAAGACAGAGAGAGAGAGAGAGAGATGCCATGTCCGCCGCCGCGCCATCAACGCTGCCAACACATCCACACTAGCAGAAGCGTCTCGCTCGTTCAGGGATGAGCACTCGCTCTTCCTTTGCACGCCACGCCGGCCCGACAGTTTGCAAAGGGGGGATCCCGTCTTCCCTCGCACAATAACACCCTAACTTGTTTTGTGGTCAAAAAAGGCAACCGCCTCAGTTTTGCGTTTGATGGTCCGCTCAGTCTTCTCTATTCTCCATTGGCCAGGCCCGTCCTGGTCCTCTAGCCTTGCCCAGCTCAACTGGAGCAGACTGAGAATCGTCCCCCCCCCTCTCCTGTACACTGAGCCTCCACTCTGAAGAAGAGCGTGCAAAGACAACAAGAGGGAGGGGGGACGTCTTGTCTGTGCTCCCAATCTTGACTGCTGAAGAAGCGGTTTGATGGGAACGGTGGCTGTGGCAGGGTGACGTGCCAGGCGGGCCTTGGGGCGGTGGGAGAGAAGGGAGCACTTCTAGTTACCAGCGTTTTCCCTGGTACGCAAGAATCGTTGACCCATGAGTCATTTCGGTAAGAGCCTCTGGCCTGAGGCCGCTCGTCAGGCAACGTGGCTAGAACCAGTACCATGTTGGTCGATACAATGGGTTTGGGGCCGCCGCTGGTGAACTTGTCACACGAGCAGAATGGCAACCGATGGGGTGGGTTGCCGTTGGTCGGGACGGGTTTTCTATTATGACATCAGTCCCTCTCTCTGGGACGGAGTGGAGCGCAGCTTTGGCTACCACGAAAACAGCACGCGAGTTTCTTTCTATTTTCATTCATTTCGCCGCCCTTTCGGCCACTACGGAAACTCGCTGCTGTTTTGACCAGCCTGCTCTGCCCTTGCTGTCACGCTCCCTGGCACTCCCGTTCCCAGCTGCTCCGCGCAGACGATAGGAAGCCCTCCCTATGGCCAACGGCCACCCGTGTGCCCCCATCACCGTCTAGCTCCGACCTCCAGTGGCCGCGTCATCTGTCGTACGGTTCTGCCTGTGCACAGGACGTGTCGCGCGCATTTTCCCGCTGGCGTGGCCCCGACCCCATGACCAGACGCATTAGCTTCGCACATACGGGGACAGAATATTCTCCAGCGAAGGCGCCACAACTCAGAGTCTTGGATGCTTGGCTCTCCCGGCACTGTCTGCGCGGGGCCAAGACCAAGAGCTCTGATTTCATAAATTCTCACTTTCCCTCCAAGGCTGTCTTGGTTTGTTGCAATGGACAACGTCTGTCGCTTCGTCCGGGGCAGGCTTGGAGACGACGCGCTCACTTTAACGGTGGTTTTCACGGCGCTCTACAAAATGGGTTCTCGTCTTCCTTTCTCTCTGTTCAAATACTGGACATGCCGTCTAGTGCGTGGAGAGTCAAAGGCGAGAGACAGAACAGGAAAAACCAACGCCGGAAGGCGTGCTTTCACGGATCGATCATTCTCTTCTGCTATCACTGGATGTGGCGTTTTTGCTGCCGCGCGCGCGTTTTGGACTTTTGCGGACACTCGCTTGCTTCGACCGGAGAGAAAAAGTTACCACCGCGGCTGCTGTGTGGAGGGTGAGTTGGCCTTGCCTGTCCGTCATGCTTGGCCGATGGTTCGTGGGCAGGGGGGCGCACTGGTAGGGGAGGCCTACTGCTGCTCTAGTTGGCGGTGCCTGTCTGCCGTTGTGTTTTCCTGTCTTGCGTTTGTCGATCCGGGAGAGAGAGAGGAGGCGGTCTCATGGTGAAGACCACTGGCTTCCGGGACCCATCCAGAGTTGGTGTCAGGGCTTCGTGCTCGTCTGGGAGTTGGTCGCTTCATCGCCGGAGGCCGCGCCGCTCTTCTCGGTCGATAACGATGTGGACAGCAGGGCGTGATGGCAGGCGGCGCCGACAACATGGCGACAAGAAAGGACGGGGCTACTGTGGTGAAGCCGGTCCTGGCTGCTCTCTCGCCCTGGACAAGGTGCAGGGAGCAGCCCTCCTAGTTTTAGGGGATAAGTACTCCTTTTCATGATGTGGGTGTGTGATGACATTTGCTAACACTTTAGTTCCCGGATTGATCACTGATGTATAGATACTACAAATTTGATCTTGCTCTTCTTTTTTATTATCTGCTCTACTTATCTTCCAGCAGCAGCTTCAGCGTGTGCACCGTCACCTCCACCACCTCGGCGCGGCGGCTGGCCTTGGCACACTCGGTCAGGATGGCCACGCCGTCCGCCGCCCGGATCGCCTCGCGCGCGCGCTTGCCCAGGTCGCCCTCGGCGCTCGCCATGCTGTAGACGGCCACGGCGCCGCGGTGCCGCAGGTCCTCGCTCTCCGACGCCGCACACATGCCCAGGACCAGCTGGACGCCGCGCGCGCGCTGCAGCACGGCCTCGACGGCGCCCTCGTACGCCAGCAGCGACGCCAGCGCGCCGCCCGCGGCAATGCGCGTGCCGGCGTCCTCGGCATCGGCCAGCGCCACCAGGATGTGCATGCGGTTGCGCGCGGCCACGCTGCCGTCGGCGTACAGCGCAATGCCCTCGGGCCCCTGCACGAGGTTGCACACGAGCTCGACGGCGGCGCGCGCGATGCGGGCGTTGCTCGACAGGATCAGCTCCTCAATGTCGGGCCAGGCGGCGCGCAGGATGCCGCTGCGCGTGTCGTCGTCGGTCGATGCCAGGTTGGTCAGCGCCATGAGCGCCTCAAAGGCCGGCAGCAGGTCGTACGCGTTGTCGGCGTCGTCGTTGCGCCGCAGCAGCGACGCCAGGGGCCGGATGGCGGCGCTCGCGGGCACGGGCCGCGTGCCGCCAAAGACGTGGGCCGGGTTGGTGGAGATGAGGATGCGTGCGAGGGCCTGCGCGGCGGTGGCACGGGTCTTGTCTGGTGCGGCGCCTGCCGGCGAGGAGGAGGAGCTGTCTCCGTCGCCGCCATCAGCATTGACAGCGGCCAGCGCATTCCAGGCGTCAATCAGCATGCGCACGGCGCCCTGCTGGGCCAGCTGGCCGCGCAGGCTCTGGGTGGCGGCAATGGAGTGGACGATGCCGACGATGAGGGCGAGCGCGGCGGGCGACGCGGTCTTGCTGGCGGTGACGAGCACGGGCGTGGCGCCGGCGGCAAAGATCTGTTGGCAGCGGGCGTTGACGTGGGCGTCGTCGTTGCGCGGGTCCTGCAGCACGCCCTGCTTGCCGGCGGCGTTGGCGTAGGCCTTGAGCTGGGTCAGGCGGCGCTGCTCGTCGGACAGCGGCGGCTGGAAGCGCGTCAGGTTGGCCAGGATGCTGAGGGCGCCGTAGGTCACGGGCGACCGCGGCGGCGCGGCCTTGAGCGTGTGGACGAGGCGCGCGAGGAAGGCGGCGTTGGCGGCCAGGGACTCCTTGACGGCGGGCTGCAGCGATGCGTAGGCGAGGCCCTCGATGGCGTTGGGGTCGCCGTGGTCGTGGTCGTGGCCGGGTTGTTCGGGGGCGTTGACGAGCAGGTCGGTGAACATTTTGGAGAGGTCCTCGATGCTGGTGGTGGCGACCTCGACGCGGTTGCTGTCGTTAGGCGTCTGTTGCTGCTGCTGCTGCTGTGGTGGTATGGTCGCCTTGTGGCTTGTTAGTTAGACAGGTCCCCCTATAACCGCTATAACTGCAGCGGGACTTACCTTGAGCTTCGCCAGAATCACCGCCGCTAGGTTCTGGACCTGTCGCGAGTGCAGGCGCATGCTGATGGAGCCGCCCGACGGCCCGCCGTCCTGGTACATGCCCTGTATGACGTCGTCCGGGTCCTGGTCGACAATCTCCTCCAGCCACTCGCTGCAGTACTTGGCCACGGCCTCGCGGCACGCCGCGTTCATGCACGCCACGTTGAGCATGTTGAGGCACGCCGTCTCGACCTTGCGGCTCTTCCACTTGCGCCGCATCAGCGGGCTCAGGCTCGGCAGGAACCCCTCGCTCAGAAACATCTCGGCCGTCAGGTCCGGCACAATGGGGAACACGGCGGCCGCCACGCAGAACGCCACAATGTAGTCGTCGTAGGTGCCGCGCTTGACGCGGTCGTGGAAAAACGTCTGCAGCTTCTGCGCGCCGTCGTCGCCCGCCGCGCGCAGGTACGCCGACACCGTCATGGTGGCGTGCCCGCGCACAATGTCGGGCTGGCGCATGTCCAGGTAGCTGAGCATGGTGTCGATGCAGTCGGCGTCGATGAGCGGGCAGATGGACCGCTCGCCCTGCTGCTGCACGGCGGCCGTGTCGTCGTTGAGCACCTTGGTCATGCGGTCGAGGTCGCGCACGGTCTCGTCGTCCTCCTTGCCGCCTTCCATGAGGCCGGCGAAGATGAGCAGGGTCTGGTCTTCGCGGGAGAGGTGTGTCTGCTGGGAGGGGGCATCATTATTGCCCGTGGCCGGCACGTCAGCCATTGGGATAAAGTTATGAGATGGTTGTGATGGTGTTGTGATTGTAGAAAGGATGGAGATGTTGTAAGAAAATAAATCCGTAGATGGGAACAGACGAATATCAAAGAGATGGACAAGTAGAAACGAAAAGTTGGCCGCAGATAAAGACAGTCAGACAACGGCAACGACGCGTGATGCCGCTGTGGGCAGATGTCGATGGGCGTATCTCGATGCGGGAGCTCCAGCTTGGCGGCGATGCGCTGCGTGGGGTAGTCACGTGGTGTGACGCGCGCGTACGGGGTACAAGTACGAGTACTCCGTACAGCCTGTATCGAGACCACAGGCACTGTTGCTAGTACTGACGTCTACTGAATAGTGAAATACAGTTGGATCGAAACACATGCAAGAACTTGCACAGTCGATCATCGTACCAGTGCAGCTCGCGTTCCACTTTTCTCTCCGTCCACTGCTCCCGACTTTGTACACATTGAGAATAGCTGCACTCCGTCGTCGTCTTTTGCGCTCACACTACAGCTTCTACAGTGAACCTACAGCACAGTACATCAGACAACACCACACCTCTACACTCGACTCATCTAGCCCCCCCCCCCATGGACGCCGTCGATGCGTCGGCGCACTACGAGGTCTCGGCCGCCGCCGAGACCCCGGCCCTCCTGACCATCATCCTCGACACCAACCCGCGCGCCTGGGCCGCCATGGCCAACACCCTGCCCCTCAGCAAGGCCATTGCCAACATCCTCGTCTTTGCCAACTCGCATCTGGCCCTCGGCAGCTCCAACCGCGTCGCCGTCATCGCCTCCCACAGCAACCGCGCCGTCTGGCTGTACCCGTCGCCGTCGGAAGTCGCCGCCGCCGCCGCCGCCGAAGCTGCCGCCAAGGCAGCACGGCCAAAGGGCAATATTGCCAATGGAGACGACGTCACAATGGAAGACGCCAATGGCAAATCGCCGCTGCCGGGGGCCAGTGCCGGCGGCGGCACAGCCAGCAAGTTCCCGCAGTTCCGCGAGATCGAGACCACCGTGCTCAAGTCCGTCCAGGACCTCGTCACCGGCACCACCGAGCGCGACCTTGACGAGACCACCACCCTGCTGTCGGGCGCCCTGACCCTCGCCCTCGCCCACATCAACAAGACGGCCATTTTGATCCCGGCCGCCGCCGCCAGCAAGGACGGCAACAACAAGGCTGCGGGGGGGGCGGGGGGGGCGGGTGGAAGCTCCAAAACCGGCACCGGTGGTCAGGCACCAAATTCGAGTAGTGGCGGCGCCGCCGACGCAAAAAACGCCAATGCCGACGCCGACGAGGCCGGCCTGCACGCACGCATCCTCGTCATCTCCGTGTCCGACGCGTCGCCTGCCCAGTACATCCCCACCATGAACGCCGTCTTTGCCGCCGCCCACGCCGGCGTCGCCATTGACGTCCTGGCCCTGCGCGGCGCCGCCACGTTCCTGCAGCAGGCCGCCTACATTACGCGCGGCACCTTTTTGTCGCCGCCCCCCAACACCCCCGACGACCCCCACCGCAACGCCCTGCACACCCAGGGCCTGCTGGCCTATCTGATGCTGGGCTTCAGTGCCGCGTCGGCCCGCGACGTCGCCGATGCCCTCGTCGCCCCCAGCGCCGATGCCGTCGACTTCCGCGCCGCCTGCTTCTGCCACCGGCGCGTCGTCGACACGGGCTTTGTCTGCAGCATCTGCCTCAGCATCTTTTGCGAGGTGCCGCCAGCGCCCGCAGGCGAGCCGGCAACCATGAGCGAGTGTCTGACGTGCGGCTCGCGGCTGCGGCTGGGCAGCTACGGCGCCAAGCCGGCGGTGGTGCCGCGGCCCAAGAAGAAGAAGAAGAAGCAGCGGTTGGGCGTGCCAGGGCGCGAGGAGACGGGCAGCTCGGTGAGCACACCAGTGGCATGATTGGGGTGGTTTAAGGCGTTGGCGTTTTTTCTTGATCTTTTTTTTTCTATTCAACTCATCATTCCCAACGGCATTTTTTTTTTTTTGTCTATTACCATAATAATATTTTAGTAGAAACTCCAACACGTCCAATACGAATTTCACTTCGTATTCATTGCGTGTTGTTTTTTTTTACTTTTCAAACTAATTCTAAGAACAATGAATGCCCAGCCCGGAAGCCTGGAGGCCTACGACGACTCGACTCGGGTACGAACTCTTGCCTTCTGGGCTCGTACTAACTAGCCTATTTATATCTCACCACCTAGCTCTCACGCAACACAAGAAGCCCTGCCACAGCCGCACACCGGCGCAGTGATATCTCACCGCTGGCGTTCAGCTCGTACTTGTACTCAAGAAGCTGGATGTGTTGCTTAGTAAGCAACACATACTACCTAGCAAACAGGTGCGAGTTGCCTGGTTCATTTCGGGATCGGCCTTTCTCCCGAGTGGTCTTGACAGAGCAATGCCGACCAGTTTCCATCACCATCGCCATCGCCATCTCCAATCTTCAGGCCTTTTTGCTTCGTTTCGTATATCGCCTTCTAGCGTCGTTGGCCCGGAGTAAGCCTTACCACCACACAGCCACAAGCGACAGCCAATCACAGATCACCAGGCCTGGGCGCAGGCAACGGCGACGTCACTCCTCGTTGTGCAGGTGCGCTGCTGCTGCTGCTGCTGCTGCGCCTACCCTGCAGTGGCCGTTCCTGCCTAATAAAGTGAAACATGTATTTTGTGATTTAAAGTTGCACTTTTCTTTGAATCCCAGCGCCTTTTTTCAAGCCCCACATGCGCTCCTTCCCACTTCATGTGAGCGCTACTCCGTACTCTGTATCTGTTTACTTCCGTGGCAATATCTGCGAAACGGTATCGTCGAGCAACCCTATCTAGTCCGTACGAGTTTCGTGCTCCGTACACAGGACGAGTAATTACGGAGTAATGTGCGTAATACCAAGAATGGAACGTCGTGATAGCTAAAATCGTCCTCGTCCTCTGTATTTCGTACAAAGTGTGCCTGCAGCAGAGACAGGGGAGGTGCGATCAAAAACCATCCGTTCTTTCCTCGTCTGGCGAACCCTGCGTACAGCCAGGGCGTTCTGCCATCGTCGCGCCTTCCCTACGAGTACCTCCTGCCGGCTACTGCCAGGCTTGCTCTATATCCGCTGACCAGCTTCCTCCCTCCCTCTCTTCCTCTCCCCCTCCTTCTCACTCTTCTTCTCCTACTCTGTACACCCCCCCTTTTATACAGCAGTTGGCGATCTTCATCCTGCCCCCCATCTGCCAACCGCTTTTGCCGTTCGTTTTACGAGCACTCGTACAAAGTATCGCACATCGCATACGCCATTGAAGAACCTGTTACCTCCCCCTGCACCGCGGACAAGTGTGAAACAGCCTTGCTGGGAGCCCACCAACCACAGTTCCAGCGTCCCTTGGACCTTATTTTTTTTCTTCTTCCCTTTTTTTCTCCTCTTTTATTCAGATCAACAGACCCTTATTTCTCTGTTGTCCTTGGACTTCCGGAAGAGGACAAGCAAGCGACAAAGATAGTCAAGAGCAGCGAAAGCAGAAACAAAGAAGAGAAAAACAAGAATAACAACGGACACAAAATACGGTCATCCCAAAAGCAACGCCGAGTTTTATGGGAGTACGGAGACGATAATACGAACAAAATACACTACCCGAAACATTGGCCTGGGAATCGCACTCAACGCAGGGGACCGGAAAATAGGGGCCAACGGCACGACGACCCATCCACAGCCCAGCTCGCGAGTACGCTACTGCCCCCGTTTGGTCGTTGCCAAGCTCTGAGCCGCCAGCAGCAAGGGGCAACCCGTCCGCCAGGTTCCAACTCGAAACGCATTCCAGCCGTTGGCTGTGCCTCTCCCACAAGGCACCCCCCCTCCCTCTCAAGCCCAGGGCCGCTCGTTCCATTATTGCCATATTTTCGCGTGGCTGCTACGGAGTACGAGTACGCCTGTTGATCGCATACGAAGTGCACTCGAGTGCAAGTACTCGACGTTGTCCTCACTTGTCTTTTCTTGTTGTTTTTCTTTGCAACCCCCTCCCCCCCCTCTCGAGGTTCAGGCGATAGCACCCAACTCTCGACACGCGCGTATCAGTGTCGCATCCTTTTTCCCCCCTTCGTCTCTTCACACTCGTGCGCACCGCCCCGACACCCTTGCGCATTGGCAGCCATGGCCTACAATCGATTAGGTATGTTCCATTGTTGACGATCTCCTGCCATGGACGGCACGAGTACACGAGTGTCTCCTACTCTGGCCTTCCCCTTAACCTTCACCCCCCCCCCCCTTCCTGGTTCTGCTCAAGTCACTTCTACACTGTCTGTGTTTGTTTCTTTCCTCTTCCCCCTCATCTTTGTTTGCGCAACTGTGTTGGCTGTTCCATGACCCCAAGCGCAAGCCGCTCTTCCAACACCTTGTCTGCTGCTGCGCAACAACACGCAACTGGCTGCATCCAAGATTACACCGGCGCGGTCTGGCATCGCGTCTTCCTCGTTTCACACAACTTCTGTCCTTGATACCCTTTTTCTCGTCCTGCTTTGCGCGCGCCCTTTCCCTCGTCCTACATCTTGACTAGCGTCCGCTCAAATACTTACCTTTGCTCTCTCTCGCCAGCCGATCAAGGCGAACAGTACCAGATGGACCCGCGGCTCCATCGTACGCCCTCGCCGGGCAACCCGCTTCAACGCGGCTACCAGCTGGACGACAACCCGTCCGTCCACAATATGGGCCAAAATCTCGACGTCCATGGCGTTCCCATGCGCCAATACAGTCCCGGTCCCGGCGACTCCCTCCACATGCAGACAGCAGTATGTATATATATATATATGCACCCGTGTAAGGTACGGAGCGCGAGACAAGACCGGCAGCTAACCTGTACCAGCGCTCAGTAGACAACTTTGGCAACTCCTACGACCACCCACCACCTGCCGCGAGCGACTACAGCGTCAACCCCGAGCAGCACCACGATGCCTACTACAACCCACCCTACGAACCCAACCCACACGATGTGCATGGCAACGGCTATGACGCCGGCTACGAGCAAGGCGGCTACGACCAAGGCTATGACGTTGACGGCCACCCTCTCCTGCATCGCCAGGACTCGTACGCCCAAAGCCAGGCCGGCTTCCACGAAGAGCCTCTCCAGGACCAGATCCCGCCCCAACAAGATGGCATGGGCGGCCCTGGCGGCCCTCCTGGTCCTCCTGGCGGTGGTGGTGGCGGCGGCGGTATCAAGCGGTGGAAGACTGTCAAGCAGGTTTTGTTGTACCGGGGCAATTTGGTGCTCGACTGCCCTGTCCCGCCCGTGCTCCTAAACCAGGTGCCCCACGGCGAGCGCGACGAGTTTACACACATGCGGTACACGGCCGCAACGTGCGACCCGTCGTCGTTCTACGAAGAGAACTTTACTCTGCGCCAGAAGCTGTTCAGCAAGGCACGACACACCGAGCTCTTTATCGTGGTCACAATGTACAACGAAGACGAGATTCTGTTTGCCCGCACCATGGTGGGTGTGCTGAAGAACGTCGAGTACATGTGCAAGCGGACGGAGAGCAAGACATGGGGCAAGGACGCGTGGAAGAAGATTGTGGTGTGCGTTGTCAGCGACGGTCGTGCCAAGATCAACCCGCGCACGCGCGCGCTGCTCGCCGGTATGGGCGTGTACCAGGAGGGCATTGCCAAGCAGCAGGTCAACGGCAAAGACGTGACGGCGCACATCTACGAGTACACGTCCCAGATCGGCATGAAGATCAAGAACGACGTGGTGCAGCTGGTGCCCAAGCAGCAGCCAGTGCAGATGCTGTTTTGTCTAAAGGAAAAGAACCAGAAGAAGATCAACTCGCATCGCTGGTTCTTCCAGGCCTTTGGCCGCGTCCTGGACCCCAACATCTGCGTCCTGATCGATGCCGGTACGCGTCCCGGTGGCAGCTCCATCTACCACCTGTGGAAGGCGTTTGACCTGGAGCCCATGTGCGCGGGCGCCTGTGGCGAGATCAAGGCCATGCTGGGACCGGGCGGCAAGAACCTCATCAACCCGCTCGTGGCGGCGCAGAACTTTGAGTACAAGATGAGCAACATTCTCGACAAGCCGCTGGAATCGGCCTTTGGCTTTATTTCCGTGCTGCCCGGTGCGTTTTCGGCGTACCGCTACGTTGCGCTGCAGAACGACAAGAACGGCGAGGGCCCGCTGGAAAAGTACTTTGCCGGCGAAAAGCTGCACGGCGCCAGCGCGGGCATCTTCACGGCCAACATGTACCTGGCCGAGGACCGTATCCTGTGTTTCGAGCTGGTGACGAAGCGCAACTGCCACTGGATCCTGCAGTACGTCAAGTCGGCGACGGGCGAGACGGATGTGCCGGACAGTCTGTCGGAGCTGATTCTGCAGCGGCGGCGCTGGCTGAACGGCTCGTTCTTTGCGGCGATCTACGCCATTGTGCACTTTTACCAGTTCTTCCGGTCGGACCACTCGTTCTTCCGCAAGCTGATGTTCATGGTGGAGTTCACCTTCAACACGGTCAACATGATCTTTGCGTGGTTTGCGATTGGCAACTTCTTCCTGGTGTTCAAGATCCTGACGTCGAGTCTGTCGGACGACGACCTGCTGGGCAACGTGGGCAAGATTCTGGGCGTGGTGTTTGAGTGGCTGTACGGCGGGTCGCTGATCATCTGCTTCACGCTGTCGATGGGCAACCGGCCGGCCGGGTCGGGCCCGTACTACATGGTGATGGCGGTGTTCTGGGCGATCATCTACGTGTACCTGATGTTTGCGGCGGTGTTTATCTCGGTCAAGGCGATCCAGGCGGACATTGCGGACGGGTTCACGGCGTCGATGCTGTTCCAGAACAAGGTGTTTATCACGCTGATCTTGTCGGTGATGTCGACGTACGGGATCTGGCTGATTGCGTCGCTGATGATGTTCGACCCGTGGCACATGGTGACGTCGCTGCTGCAGTACCTGATGCTGACGCCGACGTTTACCAACATCCTCAACGTGTACGCGTTCTGCAACACGCACGACATCTCGTGGGGCACCAAGGGCGACGACAAGGCCGAGGCGCTGCCGTCAGTCAGCACCAAGGACGGCACGGGCAAGACGGACCTGCCGGACGAGGGCGACCTGAACGCGCAGTACGACCGGGAGATCAAGACGTTTAGCACCAAGGAGGTGGTGGTCAAGAAGGCGCCGACGGCGGCGCAGCTGGACGAGAAGCAGCAGGACTACTACCGCGGTGTGCGCACGGTGGTGGTGGTGGCGTGGATGATGACCAATTTCGGCCTGTGCGCGCTGGTCCTGAGCACCGCCGGCCTGGAGAAGATTATCACGACTTCTTCAACCGAGGAGACGGACACGCGCGCGACGGTGTACATGGCGGCGATCCTGTACTCGGTGGCGGCGCTGTCGGGGTTCAAGTTTATTGGCGCGTGCTGGTTCTTGCTTGTGCGCATGTTCCGTGGTGTGTGATTTTGTGTGATTTTTTCTTTGTTTTTTTTACTAGCTGGGCCTTTATGTTCTTTGGTCCGATGAGTTTATTCGGAGCAGTTGTTTTAATCTATGAATCGATCTCTGCCTTTGTCCGATTATGCATATAAATAGATTTTATGACTAGGTATTTGTCAGATGAAATATTGTTATTTACGTACTCATACTCATACTTGTCCTTTTCCGCTTCCGGTGTTCTGCGATGGAATGGATGACCGTTGATAATATTCAAAGACCCTGAATAGTCGCATCACGAATGACGCTTTGTTTACTACAAAGAAACAGGCGCCGACGGAGCCAGCAACGCCTGTAATACAGCGCATGCGACATGCAGCTAGGCCTGAAGCGGGTCGCACCCGTCTGCAGGTCGCGTGGCCCAATCGCGCCTGCCACCGGCGTATTACCCGTAAAACCCCTACTGCTGTATTTTTTTGGTGGCTGCTTGTCTGCCTCCTCCACCTCCCTCTCCTTGCAAAACACTTCTTGTCACCACGCCTTTTTCCCACCATCACCCGTCCATCGTCCATTGCCCTGCCGATGCTGCGCTGCCCTCTTGCCATCGCGACATTACCGGTATTGACGATTTCATCAACCGACGCGTCGACACCCCCCCCCTTATCCCCTCCCGACTCGTCCCAACCGCGACACGATTTATCACTTCCAGGCCTCCCCCCCTCGATCACGAACCACGACACGCATCGCGACAATGATTCACTAGCCACACGGTCTCTATTGTGTTCCTATAAATAATCGGAGGGCGCCATCAAGACGCCGAGGCACACTCTGGGTATGTAACCAGCACCAGCAGCACGAACATCACCAACACCACCAACACCACCATCCCCGTATCTGCCCCCTCTGGCTTGCCTCCCTCCTCTTTCACCCTTGTTCTGTTGTTTTCTGCGTCTTTCCGTCTTTCTTCCGCCCTGGACGAGCGCGAGAGGGCAGATTCTTCCTAGAAAAAAAAATCTTGAAAAATAAAAGAGTCGGGTCGGTCCTGAGCGAGTGCCTATTAAGAAAGGCAGAAGAGGACGCGCGCCATCTTTCTTTTCCACCAGGCAAGCAAAACAAACCTTAAAAAACTGTTGGCAGGCGGCTCTTGACAGGCGACATTTGAACAACAGAAGAGACAAGCCCCGGGCATAAAAATCCCACTGTCTCTTTTTGCTTTTTCATGTCGTTTTTACGTGTACTTTTTTGGCCTTGCCGACCTTTTCCCCCCTCCAGGTGTTGAACCTTTTTTTTTTTTTTAAAAAAAAAAACCAACCAGCCAGGACTAAAAGTGCTCTTTTGGCGCGCTGAACTGTGCGCCAGAGAAAACACGAGCTGTCCCCTTGGCCGGGTGCGCACAGTTGGTACATGCTCCAATTGCGGACTAGGCGCTACTGGCGGCGGGGGGGGTTTGGGTTGGGTTAGGTGGGTGCAGCGCCAAGAGCAGCAGCAGTCCGCAGCAGACGTTTAAGACCAGAAGAAGCAGCAGCAACAGCACACCGGCACAGCCTACAATAATGAAAACAGAAGCAATACCAGACGCAGAACAGGAGAAGAAGCAGACAGGTTGAGATTGTTTCCTTTTTTTTTCCCTATGTATCGATACCGGACGACGTGGGATAAAGGGTCGACAATAACGTCAGGCACCATCAGCAAGCAGCACAAGCCAAACTAAAACAGAGAAAGAGCAGAGAGCAGTGCAAACAGTGCTCGTACCTGAGTGTCCGAGTGCGGCAGGAGACATGCGACTGCAGGTACATGCTGGCGCCGACTGCCGTCCTGCCGCTGTCGACTCTACACCAACAACGGCCACTTCTGCGCCTGTCCCCTCCAGGACTGCAGGCTATCTACTACCATAACGCTGTTCTTTTCTTGTCCGGCTTTGGCATGGCTTGGTTTGGCTGCTCGCTCTGGTCCCCCTTTGACTCTACGACTCTGTTCCGTCGTCTGTCTGTCTGGCGTCTCGTCTGCTGCTGCAACTGCTGACTAATCCACATCTGCGTTCTCTCTGCCTCGTTTGCGCAGACATGACAGGCATCTCCTTCTATGAGCCTGCACTCTCTCATTCTCTACCATCCTGCATTCTACCACTCACTCCCCCTCTTGCATTCTCTACTCATTCCTTCATCCGACCCTGACTACAAGTACGGAGTACATCCCGCTAATACACCACAGCATCTTCTCCACACAGATTACACCAACGTCCCATCCTTGTCTTTACCGCTTCCGGACTAGCGTGGACCCTGCCGGTCTAATAACGACAGGGATTCGCCGTCGCGACACCACCCTTCACGTGACACCGTCTCACGTCTACACGACAAATCTCCCTAAACTCGCGACAGCTCCCTCCAACTCCACTGGACAACAAGAAGCAAAAAAAAACACTGCTCGCCACGGTATAATACGTTTTTTTTTGCATTGTAATCCTGGATGATTAAACGAAGAGGGAAAGAAGAAAGATCCAAGAAAAAAACACACAATGGCCCAACAGGGCGCCGGAAACACCGGCTGGCCCTTGAACTTTGACGATGCCGCTGGCTTTGGTCTGCCGCCGGCCGGCGACGACATCAACGGCTACTTAGACATGGATTCGCTTGCGCAACATCCGTCGCTGGAGGGCTGGCCGTCAGTAGATGGATCTGCCGGCATCGCAGGCTTTGGCCGTGAGCCGCAGCCCGACGTCAACGACGTGCACCACCACTTTGACTTGTCGACGGGCCAGCTGCCCCCAGAGTTTGCCAACCTCGTCGGCGTCGGCGGCAGCACGAGTGTCGACAGCGGCGTCATCGCATCACATCAACAGCAGCAGCAGCAGCAGCAGGTCTGGCCGGCGTATAGCCAACCGTCCGACCCGAGCCAGAGCTTTGCTGTGGGCGCCTTTTCGCTGCCCACGGCTGCCAACCAGCTGACCAGCAGCGACCATCTGGGCGCTTTTCCCTACACGACGACCAACAACCCGACGACCATCCCGGCGACCATCCCGGCGACCATCCCGGCGACCATCGCGACAACGCGGCCCAGCGCGTCGCCGATCCCGCCGCACCAGTCCGCCGTCGTGGCCGCGCCCAATGTGGCGCGCCAGCACACACACTCGCCAGTGGGAGGCTATCATCAACAGCCGCAGCCGCAGCAGCAACAACCACAGCATCAACAGCAGCAGCAGCAGCCACCACCACAACAACAACAACTCTTCCACCAGCAAGGCCTGCCGCCGCAGGTTCACCATCAACCCCATACCCTCCACATGCCACCACAACAACAGCAGCAGCAGCAGCAGCAGCCACCACCACAAGCTGCTGTGCCCGAACCGGCGACCGCGCCCGCGTCTGCCCCTAATAAGGCAAGGGCTGCCGCCGCGGCCAAGTCGAATAAGGTGACCAAGCCCAAGGCAACCAAAGCGGCGGCCAAGCCACGACAAGCAGCCCAGCCGTCGCCGCCCCAGCAGCAGCAGCAGCAGCAGCAGCAGCAGCCTGATGCATTGTACCAGCAGCAGATGTTTTTGGAGCAGCAGCAGCAGCAGCAGCAGCAGCAGCAGCAGCAGCAGCAGTTGTTTTTGGAGCAGCAACAACAACATCAGCAACAACACTTCCAACCACAACTCGACACAGCAGGCTCGAATGGCTGGCAACCCAACATGGGAATGCAGTTTGGAGGAGGTGGTCCTCAGGAGAATGTGGCGGCGACGGCGGTGCAACAGAACTGGCAGGATCAGCAGCGGCAGCAGCAGTTTGCGCAGCAGGCGCAGCAGGCTCAGCAGGCTCAGCAGGCTCAGCAGGCTCAACAGACACATCAAGCTTTCCAACCCCAGTTCACCCTACAACAACAGCAACAGATGCAGCATCAACAGCAGCTTCAGCAACAACAGCTTCTACAGCAGCAGCAGCAGCAACAGCAGCAACAGCAGCAACAGCAACAACAGCAGCAACAGCAGCAACAGCAACAGCAACAGCAGCAACAACAGCTTCAACAACAACAGCTCCAGCTGGAACAGCAGCGCCGCATGAAACAGAAGCACCTCCAGCAGCAGCAGCAGCAGCAGCACCAGTTTAGGATCCAACCGCAGCCGCCGCCGCAACAGCAGCAGCAACAACAGCAACTGCAGCAACAGCAGCATCTACAGCAGCAGCAGTTATTACTATTGCAGCAGCAGCAGCAGCAGCAAATACAACAACAATTGCAACTACAACAGCAACAGCAACAGCAACAGCAGCAGCAACAGCAACAGCAGCTCCGACAAAACCCCACAGCCAACGCACAGCAACTACGCGCCAACCAGCCTCTGCCGGCGCAGAGTGCAGCGGCGCCGTCTTCGGTGTCGGACATCACGCCCGGACCCCCCCTTGCCGCGCGTGCCAAGGCCACCAAGGTGGTGCCCCGAAAGGGGCCTGTCGCAGATGTGGCGCCGCGGGAGTTTTCGCACCTGGTGTCGGCTGCGGACACGCTGGAGCGGCAGCAGTTCTTCCCGCACGTGCCGTTTCTGGCGCTCGGCAACGTGGTGCAGATCGAGGCGCCGCTGACGACGACGGAGCCGGCGGTGCAGCCGGATCCCAGCAAGGAGCTCGGCAAGAAGCATTTCCCAGGGCGCAAGACGGCGCTGCCGTGCGAGGTGATTGCGGACTACGACAAGCGGGTCAGCCTGGCGGAGCCGGCGCGCAAGGACGGCATGATTGCCGAGCTGCGCGCGCAGCTGAAGAAGCAGGGCAAGATCCTGCCGCCCAAGGTGTATAAGTTTGCAGCCAAGGGCGAGCAGGCGTCGTCGTCGTCGTCGTCGTCGACAGCAAAGCGGGGCGTTAACAAGGCTACTGCGGCGCGTGCGCCGGCAGCCATGGAGTCGCCCAGCGGGGGTAAAGGCAGTGAAGAGGATGACAGCGAGGATGACGAGGACGATGACGAGGAGGAGGAGGAGGAGGAGGAAGTGCGCAGCGCGACGCGGCCGACCAACGCGGCGGACGCGGCGGCGTGGGACGCGATTGGGATAGTGCACGTGACGGACAACTCGGTGACAACGATCAAGCGCGCAGTCAAGGGCTTTGGCGACCTGATCAAGGGCATCTACGACGGGGTCAAGGAGGTCAAGGCCAAGATTGCCAAGGCCGAAGACGCGCACACGCCGGCGCCCGCCAAGAAGGAGGTGCTGGAGCAGCTCAAGAAGCAGCTGGCGGCCAAGCAAGACGTGCTGTACCGGGCGGTGGAGGCGGCGGACGACAAGGGCCACGAGCAGGTGCTGGAGAACCTGGGCGGCAACGGCCCGCTGGTGGCGAACCTGGTGTCGGCGCTGCGCGACTGCGTCAACAATGCGGACTTCACGGGCAAGCTGCCCAAGACGCTGCTGCGGTTCATGTCGCAGTTTACGACGGTGACGGACGAGATGCTGAACCAGAAGCTCAAGTTTGACAAGATCCAGAAGCGGTTCATGACCAAGGGCGACGACGAGGTCAAGGGGCTCGTAGGCGAGATTGTGTCGAAGACGGTGCATGCCAAGCCGGCGGTGGTGGCCTCGGTAGTGTCTTCCGCGGCGGCGGCAACTCCGGCAAGACCGGCATCGCGGGTGCCGTCCGACGCTCTATCATCATCCAAGCGTCAGCGCGAAGACGAGACGGACGCGCGGTCGACCAAGAAGATTGCCACGCATTCGGCGTCGGGCGGCGGCCCGCAGGCGGTGTCGAAGCCGTCGGCCGCGTCAGCATCGTCGTCGTCATCGTCGGCCGCAGCCCCCTCCGCAGCCAAACCCTGGGCCGGCACGGCTCTGCTGCCCGGCAAGTCGCGGCCGGTGATCAAGCCGCCGGTGCGTCCCGAGTCGTCGGCCATGTCGCGGACGGACTCCAAGGACGCGAGCAAGTCGTCGACCAGCACGGGGCCGCCTGTGAAGCACGATGCGTCGAGCTCATCATCAACGTCTTCTTCGTCTGCGGCAGCTGCATCTGCTGCGCGGGCAAAGAAGACGGCGACTTCCACCAAGACAGAGCCCTCAACCTCATCGTCGTCGTCGTCGTCCTCCAAACTGGGTGCGCTGCTGGAAGAGATCTCGAAACCCAAGAGTGCGGCACCGGCTGCAGCCACACCAGACTCGTCGGGCGAGAGCGCGTCGTCCAAGGAGACGCCCGAGGAGCGGGCCAAGCGGCTGCGCAAGGAGAGCCGGCGCAAGCTGCGGGTGACGTGGAAGGCGGGCGACGAGCTGACGCAGGTGCGGGTGTTTACCAAGGACGTGGGCGAGGACGAGGGCAGAGCTAACTACCTGCTGCGCGACGCCGGCGACGACCGGTCCGAGGGTCTGACGCTCAAGCGCAGTCTCAAGAAGGGGTCGACGGGTGTTGATGAGGAGGAGGAGGAGGAGGAGGAGGAGGGCGGCAGCGGCAGCGACAACGAGCTGCCGTACCGGCCGTGGGTTGCGCCGTCGGCCATTGACTTTTCGCGGCTCGCGGCGGCGCTGCCGGCGGACAAACGAAAAGCCGGCACGTTCACCACTAGAGGCGGCGACGTGGCGGTGGCCACGGCCGAGCAGCGGGCGATGGCGGAGCGCGAGAACCGCGTGCTGATGGCGGTGTACACGGACCCGTCGGACATTCCGCCGACGCCCAAGTCGCCGACGCTGCGGGCGGCCGAGATGGACGTGGACGTGGATGGTGAGGGGGTGTCCAGCGATGTGCTGCTGCGGCCGGCGACCGATGCCAAGCTGCAGGAGGTGCAGACGCGGTGGAACGAGGAGCGCGCGCTGGGCGTGGACTGGGCGCTGTGGAACGCGCTGCAGCGGCTGGAGACGGCGCGGCAGCAGCAGCAGGCGGTAGTGGCGGCGACGGCGGCAGCGACGGCGACGGCGATGGCGACGGACGACAACGACGACGCCTACGACCCGGCTGCACCAGCAGGAGGAGTGCCACCACCACCAGCAACGACCACCCACCTCCCGCCCATCTTCAAGTCCGGCGCCATCGCGTCGTTCAACGGCCCCGACGCCGGCCGCGAGGTCGTGCGGCTGCTGACGTCGGACGCCGTCAAGACGTACAAGCCGACGCTGGACCTGGCCAAGCCGGGCCCGCACGCGCCGTGGCAGCAGGACTACAAGGACGCCGAGGTGCGGCAGGCCGTGCAGACGGTCGAGGCGCTCGTGGCCTACCTGCGGACGCTGCCGTTCCCGGCCACGGCGCCGCCCGAGTACATTACGGACGCGGAGCGCATCAAGGAGTGGTGGATGGGCTACAACCGCGAGAAGAGGCGCAAGCAGAGCCGGGAGGCGGCGGCGGCGGCGGCGGCAGAGGTGGAGGCGGAGGCGGAGGCTGCTGTTCAGCCTGCCCAGCCTGCCCAGTCTGCCCCCCAGCAGCAGCAGCAGCAAGACCCCGCAGCGGCACTGGCAGCGCTCTACGCCCAGCCACAGCAGACCGCCCAGCCTGCAGACGCCTATGCGCAGTACATGGCCGGGTACTACCAGCAGCCCCAGCAGCAACTACCCCTCGGCGGCGATGCCAATGCACAGCTGCAGGCGCTTCTAGCGGCGCTCGGCGGCGGCGGCGGTGGCGGCTCAGCCCAATCCGCGCAGCAGCAGCAGGCAGCCATTGCGGCGGCCGTGGCCGTGGCGGCGGCGTCGCCCAACGACCCGCAGTCGCAGGCGCTGATGCTGGCGCTGGCGCAATGGGGCCAGCAGGGTCAGCAGGGGCAGCCAGCGCTGGGGCAGCAGCAGCAGCAGCAGCAGATACAGGGCCAACAGCAGGCGCTGAGTCAGCAGGCACAGCACTACCGCGACCGCAGCGACCGCAACGACCGTGACCGCGACCGTGACCGCGACCGCGACCACGACTACGGCGACCACGGCGACCACGACTACAACGGATACAAGAGCCACGGCGCCCACGGCCCGCACGGCATGCGCAACAAGCGCGACCGTGACCGTGACCGTGACCGCGACCGCGACCGCGACGACGCCAACGTGCCCAGCCACCTGCGTGGTATCAACCGCGCCCTGATCGGCACCAAGGCGTGCGTCTTCTGGGCCAGCGGCAAGTGTGCCAAGGGCGACAAATGCACCTTTCGGCATGACTAGCTGGCAGGGCTCTTGTGATTTTGTTTTTATTTTCTTCTTCTTTCTTCTGTCTTCTGTCTTTCTGTCTTTTGTACGCTTTCTGCCTCATGGCTATGCATACTGGCGTTTCTTCTGTTTCTTTCTCTTCCCATCATGTCGCTTATATCTTTATTCTTTTGTATCTTCCCTCCGTCTTTATTCGCCCGAGCGTCCTTAAGCCGGGCTGTATCAAAGTAATATCACACATTTGACGTTAACTACGATGTTTTGTAGTGATGACTAATACAATCAACCGGCCAGTCAGCTTGCAGACAATTGTCGGAATAACCCAATTAATTTGTCATAAAAGATTAATAAAAAATCAATCCGCCACCACGGTAGCGCAGCCGATTTCGCACGGCGGGCAACTGCATGTAAGTGTTTTTGGGGTTGATTTCAAAGCATACACTCATATATTGCTGCGCCGTTGCGCCTTCCTCTGACATCGTCGCTCTTTCCTCACTGCTCTTTCTTTGCCGCTCTTTCTCGCACATTCGACTGCAGGCTTATGTAAAACGGTCTATCTTAACGCAGTCATCTTCTCCCCTTCGAATACCATCCTCTACAAACCCCCACCATGAGCGCCATTCTGTCGGCCGACGACCTCAACGACTTTATCAGCCCCGGCGTGGCCTGCATCAAGCCCGTCGAGACCCTGCCTCCTGCCGCGCCGGCACCGACGTCGACCGACCCCGCGCTCGAGCACGAAGTGTTTCGCGATGAGGGCAGTGCCAATGCCAATGCCAATGCCGGGCCGGCGCAGATCTCGCTGACCGACTGCCTCGCGTGCTCGGGCTGCGTCACGTCGGCCGAGGCCGTGCTGGTGAGTCTGCAGAGCCACGCCGAGGTGCTGCGGGCGCTCGATGCGGGGCCGTCGTGGGCGCCAAGTACAGAAGATGATGAATCCCGCATCTTTGTCGCCAGCGTGTCGCCGCAGACGCGCGCCAACCTGGCGGCCGCGTGCGGCGGCGGCGTCACCGAGCAGCAGGCCGGCTACATGCTGGAGCACCTGCTGGCGGGGCCGCACGGCCTGCGCGCGGGCGGCGCGTTCCACAACGGCTTCCACTGGGTCGTCGACACCAACACGGCGCGCGCGGCCACGCTGGTCCTGGGCGCCGACGAAGCGCTGGCGGCAACAACAACCAAAAAACCCCTGCTCACGTCGTCGTGCCCCGGCTGGGTGTGCTACGCCGAAAAGACGCACCCGCACGTGCTGGGCTACCTGTCCAAGGTCAAGTCGCCGCAGGCGCTCATGGGCACGCTGCTCAAGACGACGCTGAGCCGCGCGCTCGGCGTCCCCACGCACCGCATCTTCCACGTGGCCGTCATGCCGTGCTTTGACAAGAAGCTCGAGGCGAGCCGCGAAGAGCTCATGGACGGCGCGTGGGCTGATGATACTAATAATACTAAAAACGGCCGCATCCGCGACGTCGACTGCGTCATCACGAGCAAAGAGGTGCTCATGCTGGCCGAGTCGCGCGGCATTGATTTTTTCAGCCTGCCCCGGACCAAGCCGCCGACGGCCTTTGCCGCGACCTTTCCTGATCCCGTGTTGAGCCGTTTCGTGTTTTCCGAGAACAACGCCCGCCCGTCGCGCGCGGCCGGCAGCTCGGGCGGCAACCTGCACTTTATCCTGCAGACGGTGCTCGCGCAGAACCCGGGCGCCACGCTGCACACGACGCGCGGGCGCAACATTGACGTTGTCGAGTACAGCATCACGGCGGGCGGCGGCGGTGGGGATGACAGTGATGCAGACGCCAAGCCCGTCATCTTCAAGGCCGCGCGGTACTACGGGTTCCGCAACATCCAGAACCTCGTGCGCCGGCTGCGGCCCGCGCGGCCCTCACGTCTGCCCGGCGGCCGGCCTGTGGGCAGTGCGCGCCGGGCCGGTGGTGCTGGCAGCGCGGGCGGCGCGGGCGCGGGCCTGGATTTTGCGTATGTTGAGGTCATGGCGTGCCCCGGCGGCTGCACCAACGGCGGCGGCCAGATCAAGGTGGACGACGCGGTCGTGCAGGCGCGGCGCAGCGCCGATCTTGGACTGGCGGCGGCGGCGGCGGCGGCGGTCAAGCCGGGCCCGCTGGAGCAAAAGGCGTGGCTCGCCGAGATTGACGAGGCCTATTTCAGCGATGAGGAACACGGGGAGAACAAGAACGTGCACGACGACGACGACGTCGAAGTGGACGGCATCCGCCCGGCGTATGTGCGCGCCACGCTGGCCCACTGGGCGCAGACGACGGGCATCGCGCTGTCCACGCTCGCGTACACGACGTTCCGCGAGGTCGTGAGCGACGTCGGCAAGGCCGGCAACAAGGCCGGCAAGAAGGGCCTCGGCGCGGACGTGACGGAGCACGTCGTGCAGCTGTCGAGCAAGATTGGCGGTGGATGGTGATTTTTTGTTTCGTCTTTCTTTTTTTGTACTCTTTGCATCACTGGCGTTTTGGTTTGGAAAATACTTGGCTGCATGGCGAGTCGTCTGGAAACACAAGCTGGCTGCATGGAATAGGATGATACACATGATACCCTCGAGGGAAAGCATATTCTAGCTGATACAAAACATGAACAAGATCGATCTATTTTACTATCTGCTTTTCCTTTTTTTTCTCCTTTGCGCCGTCCTCCCTACTCAGCTGCCGCTTCGCGCAAAGCCAAACCCGCCACGGCCGGACCCGTCGGGCCCGCGCGGTGCTCGGGTGACGTAGCCGTCGTCGCGCGGCGTGCCGGTGCGGCCTTGGCCTTGGAACGGCGACGATGGCTCGTTGCCTGTCCCGTTGCCTGTCCCGTTGTGCGGCTGCCGTCGCTGCGAGCCGGGCTTCGGGGAGTAGCCTGGGTCAAACAGCCTCTGGGTCGACGCCGCCGAGGACGCGCCCTGTCCTGCGGCGGTGGAGGCGGTGGTGCCGTTGGTGCCGTTAGCAGCAGCAGCAGCGCCGGCTGATGATCCGGCGCCCGCATTATTGTTGGAGGACGAGTGCTGGTGGTGGCCGCGTCGGTTGTAACCGCCATCGTTACCGTTGCCGTTGCCGTTGCCGCCGCGATCGCCGCGGTCGCCTCCACCCCGGTCGCCCCGATACCCCCCGCCGCCCCGGCCCCGGCCTCGTCCACGGCCGCCGTGGGGCTGTGGTGAGGACGGCGTGCTGCTGTTGGGGCTGTGGACGCTGCTGTTGCCGTTTCCGGATCGCAGCGTGGGCGACGGCTGCCGTGATGACGCCATGGACGCCGGCGCCGACGCGTTGTGGCTGTGGTTGTGTGTGTTGTTGTGATTGCTTTCCGACCGGCTCGCTGATGGTAATGGCTCGCCAAAGATCTTGGCCCGCGCCTCGTCGTACTTGCGCTGGCGCTCTTCGCGCTCCTTGAGCTGGCGCTGGCGCACCTGCTCGGGCGTCTCCTGCCGGCGCGCGGCCGCTGCTGCTGCGGCCGCCTCGGCCTCGGCCTCGGCGGCGTCGTCGCGGATCGTCAGCTGCTCGAGCCCTGTTACCGGGTCCCGCCGCCGGATCATCTGCGGCGCTGGCTTGCGGCTCAGCACGGTCATGGTGGGCCGGAACGCCGTGGCCGGCGACAGGATCGACGGCCCACTGACGCCGGCGTGGTTGTTGGCCGCGCTGGGCCCGCCGGCCGCCAGGAAGTGGAACTCTTCCGGGTTGTCGCTGTTTTGTTAATAAAAGACATACGAGAAAATAACGAACAGAGCACCTACGCTGTCTCCCAGAGCTTGCGGTTCCTCTCGGCATGCTGCGCAAGCCGCTCGGCCCGGGTCAGCAGGACGGGCGTCGCGGCGGCCGTGTCTGCGGGCGCCGGTGGCTCGGTCAAGAGAGCGCCGCCGCTAAACGGCGTGTCCTTGTCGTCGTCGTTGAGGCCGTCGACGTCGGCGGCAACAACGGGCCGGCTGCTGCTGTTCTTCTTGGTGGCGCGCGCGCCGCCCTTGGCCTTGGCGGCCTTGGTCGCCGACGTGTCGGCCTGCTCCTCCCAGTTGTCGTCCCAGGCATCAGGGACGGCGGCCGCTTTGCGGGCCATGGCCATTGTGGGAAGAAGAAGGAATAAGAGATTCAAGGAGAAAAAGAAGAAGAGGAGGATAAAAAAAAGGAAGAGGAGGGAGTGGCTGCGAGGCAGGCCGGATGGCGAGGGTTGGGGCTATGACGGCCGCTGGGTAAGTGCATGCATGTGGAGGGCTCTTTTTGCGTGTTGTAGCGTGTTACGCAGTTCTTTTTTATTTGCAATAATAAAAAATGCAAAAGCGAAAGCAGAGAGAGGGAAGCGCTGGAGACAGATGGATAGTCCCGCAAATGGGTTGGTTTAATGCCGTCGATGGGAGCCGAAACGGGAGAAACGCTAGGGCGCGTGATTAGGTAAGACGGCACTTTCTCGTGCGCGCTAGTGCGGAGGCGTCCTGATTGGCCAGGCGCCAAACGCCGTGCACTTACGAGTACGGAGTACATCTTCGTAATACTCCACATTTTTGTGTTGACGTCGTCCCAGCTCCGTCCCAGCTCCGTTGTCAGCACCGTCACAACACGGTCCAAGATCCACGACAGCACCGTCACCATGGCCGACCAGATGGACATTGTCAGTGACCCGCAGTCACAGCAGACTGCAAATACAGACGGGGCAGCCGACTACTCGGCGGCGGCGGCGGCGGCCAACATAAAGCGGCCGTCCAACACGTGGGACACGGGCAAGAGCCGTGACGAGGTCAGCGCCCTGCAGTCACGGCTTGTCGACCAAGGCTTCAATGCAGGTAGGTGCTATCATATGCTGCTGTCTTTTTATTCTTTATTACTGGTCTGTCTGCTAACCACCAGTAGCCAACTACGGCGACCCGCTGACCAAGGAGCGGCCGCTGCAAAAGGCCTACACACACGTCTTCCCGGAAGAGAAGAGGCAGTTCTTCAAGGAGCTGGATGAAGAGGTGGACAGGCTGATTGCAAAGCGGAGGGGGCAGACGGCTTGAGTGGTGATGCGTGGCAGCGAACACGGAGCTTTTTGTTACTATGACCATGTGCTCTTTCTTACTTTTACGAACATGACTACTATTAATTCACATTACGAAAGGCAGCATCTGCGTGTAGCTCCTTCTGTGTGTGAACTGGGACAGTCAGTTGCTCGTGTGAATCGTGACTGCCTCCTCTGACCGAGCAAGCTGCTGAGTCCAATGCTTGAACACATCCGGATCGACAACTTTTCACTTTCATTGTTGCTCTCCACTCACAACAGCAGCTGTGCATACATCAGAAGCATCTTTCGTCTTAGCCTACAACAGACATCATTACTATGCCCACATCACTACGAGACGGCCAGCCCGGGCCTTCCAGAAAGAGAGCGGCCTCTAAATCGCCCGAAGCCCCGTCGCCCAAGCGACGCACCACCACGGGTCCCGGCCAAGACGTGCAAGACAAAGACAAAGACGAAGACGAAGACGAAGACGCCGCCACGCGGAGCATTTCGCCGTGCGAAGCCTCAACCGTCTCTTCAACGGGATACCAAATAGATACGCCAGTTGCGAGCCCGTCGGAACGTCACTCGGAAGCGAGTGAGCAAGAGGCCACAGAGGCTCCAGGCACAGAGGCTCTAGGAACAGAGGCCCCAGGCACGGAGGCCCCAGGCACGGAGGCCCCAGGCACAGAGGTACCAGGCACAGAGGACCTAGAGGACCCAGACCCAAGGCCCCCCGGGATACCCGCGAATTACACCGCTCTGGAGTGGCGGAAGCTCGAGTTCACCACAATCTACAACGCCAGAAACCGGTCTAAGACAACATACTTGTTGACGCGCTTCCAGTACCCGCCCATCTGGATCGTTGGCGAGTTTCACGGATACATGGCATGGGCGTACTATTCCGAGATGCAAGACAAGCGCATCCTCAGGTTCCTCAAGCACGAGCTCATGCTGCCGCAAGCCTACGAGAGACTCAAGTTTTGGCGCTGGTGGTTGTCGGGGTCCGAGTATGTCGACCCAACGGCGGGGCCCGTGGTTCTCCTCAGCTCCGACGACGGTTTTGAGGGGAGCAGCGGCACCGACAGGACCGCCTCCAGCCAGCCGACCCCCAGCGAGCCAAGTCTCGACGGCGACGATGCCGACAGCGACAGTGGCCTACTGTTGGACTCGGGGCGATCGTCGAGCTCGTCGAGTTCCGGCAGCATCTACTGGGATTTGCTCTAAACGGAGGTTGTGGGATCGTGGGAAACGGGTCTGTGCGATGAGGAAGAGGCAGAGTGAGCCAGCATGGCAAGCGATGATGAAGAGATAAGCGATATCGTCAAGATCCAATGCTTAAAAAGACGCTTTGATGTGGCTGTTAGTCGACAGAGCTATAGAGTAGCAATAATGCAAGTGCAGTGCTGATGCATATTCAACACACACATATCCTGCCAGTAGCAGAGAACAGACCCGAGTCTGACAGACGTCGAGTTTCGGCTTCGTTTAATACTTGGCAGGCCGCCTGGATTATATAATACACGGTATGCCGTGACCGCGCCGTGGCAAGGATCGGCTGGAGCGCGAGCAACAGGAGGGGTAGATAATAGTATGCGTCAGCATGCATCTATGCCCTTCAGCCTCTGCGAGTACTCGTACTCCGTAGTATTAATAATTAAAGTGTTGCATCATATCAGGGAAGGAGCTCGGGCAGTGCATGCATGCAGCAGTCCAATGATGTCGACGTGGGCAGGAGCAAACGACGCGAAACCCCGCCATGGGCTGGCTGCCCCGGCTCGGGCTCTGCCCACGCTGCCGCTCGTCTATCTCTGCGTATCTTTGGGGGAGAGAGTGTGGCAGACTGCTATCTACGGAGTACTCGTAATAATATTTAGTCGCTCCCCTTTGTACTCGTATCTGCTCTTCTCTGCTCTTCCTGATCGCGTGCCTGTTCAACCTTGTCTCTCTTTTCTTGCCGACATCCCATCCCGACCCGTTTTCCAGCCCGCAGTCCTCGTCCTCGTCCATCCTATCAACGCCCTCGGCGTTTTATGAACCTCGGTCCAATAATCCGTCACCCGTCATCCCATCGTCATCGTCATCGTCGTCCAGTTTCCGACGGCTTGTTCTCCGAAAGCAGACCAGACCATCCAGAGGCAGATCAGAAGCGCCCTAGCCCCGCGACCATCAACGATACCCGCCCGCTGGCCGATATAGGACCGCAGCCTACTCCTACCACGAGGCCACACGAGACAAGCGCACTCGAATCAAACAAATCTTACGCCTCCTACTCCTCCCACTCGTCCATCGCCATGCAGGGCGTTCACGATGCTCCCGGCCACCCGGCCAACCACGGCCCCAACGACAGCTTCGATCTCCTGCGCCGGGCCACCGCCGCCGTCATGTCAAGGTGCGTTTTGGCTTTTTTAGTTGATATTCTACTCCCTCTCTTTCCGCTTCTTTCACTCTCCCTTCCACGCCTTTCCCGTCACGCATCCCTGGAAGTCTCCGGCTGTCGTGGGTCAAGAGCTGCCCCTAGGGCATGCTCGCTTGCTTTTGCTTATTATTGTTTGAGCTGCCCTAGTTGCTTTAGAACTGCTTTATTGTCTGGCTCGGTCGAGCTGTCTCCGCGATACGAGTAGATCGTGTGGGACCTTGTTTTCTTGCCTCCCCGCCCAAGTGTGACGCCATGGCGCACTCTTTGTCGGCACCATTCTGGCTGGTCTCTTTACGTGCAGAGTGCTGCTGTCTGGAGGCTTTTGCCAGGCTCTGACCAAACCCAATCTTGCTCGAGTCAAATCACATGCAAATGTCTCAGCGCAAGCCCAGTTTGGGCTATTGGGCCGTTTTACGCCGTACACTCCCAGCTTGGCTCCTTGACAAGAACCCCCCCCCCAAATGCCCAAATGCCGCCTACCCTTCCCGTCGGCCTGATGGTGGCTTGACCTTTTTTTTCTTTTTTTTCCTTTCATCCTTGCCCATTACCCCCCCCCCCCCCCCAGCCAGTGCAGCGCCCGCCTCTGGCCGACAACATCCAGCTGTCCAGGCAGTGGAGTCAGCCATCCCACCCTTGTCTCCGGCCACATGGCTAGCCAGACTGGGACGGGGTGCAACCACGGCTTTGGAATCGGGCAGTGAATGGCCGAGATGGTCAGGCCAGGCCGCCAGGGCATGTCAGCGGCCTGGCGTGATGTGCTCGTACAATGCCCATAATACCCATACCACTTTGTCCGGCACAGCGAGCCGGGGGGCGAATGAGTGGACAGTGGCAGTGACAGTGGCAGTGGCAGTGGCAGTCGGAAGTGTTAGTGGCAGTTACTTGTACAGTGGCTAGTGGCCAGTGGCCAGTGGACAGGCAGGCCATGGCCCACTGTACTCCGTAGCTGCTGCCGCCGCCGTCGTCGTATCATTCTGCTTGCATCGAGTTCAGCTGCCCCCTTTGCACCCGCCCCCTACGCCTCGTCTCCGTGCCTATTTGTATGGATGTCTGCCTTTGCTGGCTGGGCTTTCTGAAACAATTCCTGCATTGTCCATCCATCCATCCATCCATCCATCTGCACTGCACATTGCCTACGAGTACGAGTACTCCGTATGGTGCCAACACGTCCCCTCAGGCCAAGGCCCACACAGCCCTCACGCCCTAGAGCCTCCCCAAGCGGGCACCGCCAGACGCTAAAGCAAAACTCTGCACTGCCGCGAACTGCTGCAGCTGTGGAAAGGCGCAAAGGCGCAAAGGCGGAAAGCGGAAAGCGGAAGGCGGAAGGCGCAAAGGTACGGAGTACGAAGTACGGAGTAGGTGCCAGGTGCTAGTGCTAGGTGCTATGCACAGCTGCACAGGTGTAAAAAGGGCAGGCGCGACTGGCCACATCGGAACGAGATTTTCACAAGCTGCATTGGGGACGTGGTGATCTGACACGCCGACGATGCCTTTGCCTGGCGGGCTGTCTGTCACGAGTTAACCGGCTTGGCCTTTTGCCACGTACGAGTACAACAAGCCTCGCATCTTTGCTTGCCTCTGTGTGTGTGTGTCTTTCCGCTTTGCCTGGGCCTTTGTTTTTTGTCGTCTGTTGGTTGTCTGTTGCCCGTGTCTTGGTGCGTGCGCTGCCCCTCACTGAGTCTGGCGCTCCTTCCCTGCCGAGCTATTTCCACCACCACCAACAGCAAGCACTACCGGCCCTCTTTCCCCCGTACAGATGACTCATCGAATCAAGGATGAACGCATCCTGGTGAAGCTCTCGATCGCGTGTTCTTTTGGCTTCCTTTTCGCTCTTCCGCTTCCTCTGCCTCTGCCTCTCCCTCTCCCTCGAGAGTACTCGTAACCGCCAAACTACCATGCCCCTCGCCCCTGGCCCTGGTTGATGATGCTCAGCTACCCACGCCCTGTCGCCTGCATGCCATTTCCATTTGCCATCTCTATTTCCATTTCCAACTCCATCTCCCTTTTCCTTGTCCCGTTTCCTCTGCCATTTGCCATCGCCGCTTCTCGCGGTTTCTGTCAAAAGACATCTCTGATCTGCCGCCGCACTTTTTCTATTTGTTAGTGCAAGCCCGCGTGCCCGGCGAAAATACGTGCTTGCACCTCCCAATCCAATCGCTTTGGGCCGCCACTCAAAGGTCCTTTTCTACTCTCTCGTTTTTTTGCCCCTTTGTTGGCCTCCTTGACGTTCCGGGGTGCCTCCGCCCAAGGTCGTCCACCATCCCATTGCCCATTGCCCAGTGCCTATTTTCTTCCTGACTCCTCTTTTCCCCGAATTGGCCATTTCCTTTTCCCTTTTCCATTTCCATCCATATTACTCATAATCCATTATCCCAGCCCCAGCCCACCAATAGGCCCCATCTTCTCTGCCTCCCTCACCTCTACATCATCGCCTTCTCTGCTCGTCATACTCGTACCCCCCCCCCCTCTCTCCCTCTTACTCTCATCCCATCATTCTATTACCATTTTTTCTTCTTCTTTTCTTCTGTACTTGTATTTTTCCCCATTTTCCTCTCTCTCCGCTTTTTACCTTTTTTCCTCTTGCCCGTTTCACTTGCCTTCTTTCGCTTCCTTTTTCCCTCCCTTAGTCTCTCTCAACCTGCATCCTTCTCCTCCTCCTCCTCCGGATTTCTCTCTTTTTGCTGGTTGCTTTTTTTACATCGTTTACATCGTCTCGTCATCTCGTCATTCCATATCGTCTCGCTCGTCTGCATCCTGCTCTCTCCTGCAGCTTGATGCCTTGAATCACCAAAAGATGTCTCAAACAACCGGAATTGACCATCCAAGCAGGTCTGCCGCCGCCGACGACGACGGCACGGACCATATCGGCTCCGACACCCCACGCTCCGGCGTGGCCACACCGCAACCGGACCTCCACGATAAACGCCTGCCAGGAATCATGAGTTACTTCCAGGTTCGTGCTGCATCTTTCAGGAATTTGCTATCAGGCTCCTCCTCCACTGCACCCTCGAGACCTCCCTCTGCTTCTCCCAATACCTCCTCCTCCTCCTCCTCCTCCTCCTCCTCTTCTACCACAACCACCACCTCCTCCTCTGCCATACCTCCTCCCACCGCTGCAGCCTCTTCTGCAACGATCTCCTCTGCAACCTCCTCGTTGCTCGTTTCTTCTGCCAAGCTTGCCGCCGCCGCCACCACCGCCGCCGCCGCCTCGGCCACTACCGCTGCCCCGCCGTCTGCCCAACCGGCTACATCCCGGCTGACGCCCGCTGCGCCCTCGTCTGAGTCACCCTTGTCTCACACATTGCCTCAGCCGGCCGCTGCGTCATTGTCCCTGCCAACATCACAGCCGTCACCGCTGGAACCATCCCCGGTCGAGGCATCTACGTCATCGGCTTCTTCTTCCCTGTCTTCTCCCAAGACAGCTGTGGCCGAATCATATTCTGTCGCTCCCCAACCCATTCAATCAACGCAGTCAACACAGCCAACACAGCCGTCTCCACTGTCGCAGATGGCGCCTAGCTCGCCCAACGGCATAGACACCCCTCCGCTTCTGCCACACGAGTTTCCTGACCAGCAGCCATCACCACGATCGCAGAAGCCGCCATTGTCGTCCTTCCAGCTGCCTAAGGCACCATTTTCGGCACAAATCAAGTCGTTTCTCATATCACACGTCAATAACAATACCGACAACGACAACACGCCGCAATCCACTCTTGCAGGTGCTGCTGCATCGCCGCTCATGACATCCCCACCCTCTGATACCCCGTCAGCCAGCGGCCCGGACACGACCGGCCCTTCTTCGCTCCACCCCTACCCAACACCTCCGGCATCGATTCGAGGAACGGCTGGATCTGGAGGCGGCAGCAGGAACAGAAACGATAGCGGCTTTGGCGGCGGCCAAGGCGATGCTGAAACCACAAACGAAGGAGAGAAGAGTACCGGCGGGAAGAAAAAGACCCGGACAGGATGGGGCGAGAGCGGGGGTGTCAGTGCCGGTGCTGGTGCCGGTGTCGGTGCCAGCGCCTCCTCGGAGCGGGACCGGTGGAACGCGCCTTGGAGCTTCAGCCACAAAAAGAGCGTGTCTGACGTTGCCGCTGCGCGCAGCCGTCCCGACTCGCCCGCCAACACACCCCTGGCCGGTGTTGTGACGCCGTCTAGTGTGCTTGCTCGTCACTTTTCCGTGCCTTTTATCCCTACCATTACCCTCCCCCAACCCTCCACGTCCTCTGCATCCACTCCCACATCTCTCCTTTCTCCTACCACCAACCCTGGCGGCGGTAGTCTGAAGGCCTCTACCGCCCCAGACACACCTGCCCGTGCGGAATCTCCAGCAGCAGGGGCCAGCGGCGCCCATGGCGTCGATGCCGCTACTGCAGGTTCTGCAGCCGCAGCCGCAGCAGCTGCTGCTGCTGCTGCTGCATCCTTTGTTGCGCGATCTGCTTCTGCAGACCATCTCAGGAAGCTAACACCTCTGTGTCTAACAAAAAAGAGCGGTCACTCTACACCGACGCGGTCCATGTCGACTGTCCAGTCTGCCAATGCCACGCCGCGCATGTCGGTCGCCACACCCAGCGACAACTACGGCGCCGGCCAGGCAACCCCAATCGGCGGGCCCAGCCGCAGCCGTGCTGCCAGCATTACGCCGACGCCACAAGGCGGCGCCCAGGCGCCCATGCCAAAAGGCAAGATGACCATTAAGATTACCGAGGCCCGGGGCTTGCGGCGCACCAGAGACCCATATGTTGTAGCCGTGTTCCAACGAAGCGAGCTCATCTCGAGCGGCCCGCGGCCGTCCGAGGAAGATAATGAGGCCATTATGCCGAGCGCTGCGGTCGGAAGCATTGCGATCCAGCGCCAGGCCAGCGACAATGGCCGCCCAATGGCCATTCCCATGCGGAGCCGACAGAGCAGCAATACCAGCCTCAGCGACTTTAGCACGTTCCGGAATCGGTCTGGGCGGCGGTCTCTGACCAACCCGAAATGGGACGCAGAAGCAGTTTTGTATGTTTTTGGCCTCGCTTTCCCCCTTTTCTATGATGATAAATCACTAACTTTCCAGTGACGTCGTTGATTCGAATATGCTGGTCGACATCTCCGTGTACGACCACGGCGCGACTGGCGAGGAGTTCCTCGGCCACGTCGACTTCCAGGCCAACAGCTCGGAAAAGGATGGGGCTGTCCGGGGCTGGTTCCCGCTGCGCGGCCACGCGGACACAAACGCGGACAATGCGCCGACGGGCGAGATCTACGTCGAGGCGTTCTACCAACGAACAGAGAAGAAGCACTACGGCCCCGACGACTTTGAGATTCTGCGGCTGATCGGCAAGGGCACGTTTGGCCAGGTGTACCAGGTGCGCAAGAAGGACACGCGCCGGATCTACGCCATGAAGGTGCTGTCGAAGAAGAAGATTGTGCAGAAGAAGGAGGTGGCGCACACGGTGGGCGAGCGGAACATTCTGGTGCGCACGGCGACGTCGGACTCGCCGTTCATCGTGGGCCTCAAGTTCTCGTTCCAGACGCCGTCGGACCTGTACCTGGTGACGGACTACATGTCGGGCGGCGAGCTGTTCTGGCACCTGCAGAAGGAGGGCCGGTTCGAGGAGTCGCGGGCCAAGTTCTACATTGCCGAGCTCATCCTGGCCATTGAGCACCTGCACAACAACAACATTGTGTACCGCGACTTGAAGCCAGAGAACATTTTGCTGGACGCCAACGGGCACATTGCGCTGTGCGACTTTGGGCTGTCCAAGGCCAACCTGACGAAGAACGACACGACCAACACGTTTTGCGGCACGACGGAGTACCTGGCGCCGGAGGTGCTGCTGGACGAGGCCGGGTACACCAAGATGGTGGACTTTTGGTCGCTGGGCGTGCTGGTGTTTGAGATGTGCTGCGGGTGGAGCCCGTTCTACGCAGAGGACACGCAGCAGATGTACAAGAACATTGCGTTTGGCAAGGTGCGGTTCCCCAAGGAGACGCTGTCGGCGGAGGGCCGCAGCTTTGTCAAGGGCCTGCTGAACCGCAACCCGAAGCACCGGCTGGGGGCGACCAAGGACGCGGCGGAGCTGATGGAGCACCCGTTCTTCCGGGACATTGACTGGACGGCGCTGTCGAAGAAGCTGATCACGCCGCCGTTCAAGCCCAAGCTCAAGTCGGACACGGACGTGTCGTACTTTGACCCGATCTTCACGGACGCGATGGACAAGAGCGGGTCGCTCAACGAGCGGGCGGCGGCGCTGGCGCACGGGCTGGCGACGAGCACGCCGCTGTCGCCGTCGATGCAGGCCAACTTCCAGGGCTTTACGTTTGTGGATGAGAGCGCGCTGGACGACAACATGCACGGGCGGCCGTCGTACAACAACCACTTTGACGACTTTGACGACGACATGCACGACTCGGCGCACGGCGGCAGCGCACGGGCGCGCGGCGACGACGGCGGCGAGTGGAACGACGGCGGCGGGCGCGGTAGCGATGCGCAGATGAGCGGTGTGGCGCGGACGACGACGGCGGACGAGCCGATGTTTGGCGGCTCGCATTTCGACATGTAGGTGTCGGGCCGTGTCGGGCCGCGTCAGGCCACTGCGAGGATCGTATGTTGGATCTCGTGATGCGATCGGCACAGCACAGTCTACGAGGACAGTCCGACAGAACCTGCAAACCTGCAATATCACCTCTACGCTCAGCGATCAAATTGCCCACGAATCACGTCGCCGTCGTCTTGCTTCTTTTTCTTTTTCTTTTTCTCTTCCTTTCTCGTCCCATCCCACGATCATGCATGCCTCCGCACGGCTTCTTCTATACTTAATACATTATCGCTCTGCTTTTATTAATTATCATGTTGTCGCTTCTATCTGCATACTGAGGGACAGGTTTCTTGTGTTGTTGTTCCGTTTTGGTGCAGTTTTTCTTTCCGCTTTTTCGCTTTCCGCTGCATTGGATTTATATTCCTCATGGCTATGCGCGCATCTAAGGTGGCAGTTGTGTGTTGATGTATTTCTCTGCAGTTTAGCATACCAGTTTTTGTTTCCCAACAGCACCACGCGAGATAAGCTGCAATTCAGCCTGCATTTCCAACTATGAGAACAAAAGAGGTTGGCTAAGCTTCCTCTTTCTAATATATGATATTCTGTTTGTCGTTTTATTCGTACATGGAAAAAGAATATTTTCTTTTATTAACGGCAGCGACGCTCTCCACCAAAAAGAGGACAGCACAAAAACGCGCTCCTCCTTTTTTTTTCCCAAACTTCCCCCTCTAGTGGTGAGCATCCTCCTCCTCCTCCTCCTCGACGAGCCAGTCCTCGACCGGGGCGGCGGCGGCCTGGCCGTCAGCGCCCGTCTCCTGGCCCTCGACCTCGACGGCCATGGACTCGTACTCCTGCAGGCTGCTGGCCAGGTCGGCCTCCTCGGGCGACGCGGGCGCCTTGGGCAGCGAGAAGGTCGCCACCTGGCCGACGGCGTCCTCGGGCTTGACGACGGGCACCTTGTAGGCCTTGAGCTCCTTGAGGTAGAGCTCCTGGACGAAGTCGGCTGGGGGTGTTAGCGCGGGGGGTATATTAGGAAGTATAGGAGGGAAAGACCTACCCCGACGCGAGACGGTGGGCACGATAAAGGTGCGGACCTGAACGGCCGACGACCGCGCGGCAGCGGCAAGTGCCCGGCGGGGCTGTTTGTATGTTAGTTAGCATGGGCACAAAAAAAAAGGTGCATAGTTGGTGGTTGTCTGTTTGTCCTGTGTCATGTCGCCGTCATGTCATCCGTCCAGCCATCCCGTCCAACGCAATCTCCGATATCGTCGTCGTAGCACCGCGGCCCGGCAGAGCGTCGTCGCAGCAGCAGCCATTGCGTTGTCGTTGTTGCGTGTATCAGGTTTCGCATTGGGTGACCAGCCTGGCCATTGAACCGAGACAGCCGTCGATGCCGGCGATGCGGTTGTTTTTTGGTTGAGGCGACGGAGCTCGGCAAGTTCGTGGCGGCGGCAGCAGGCGGGACGACGACGACGACGACAAGAGGGTGGCGAGTAGACAGTCGTCGGGTATATATTGTATGCGACGATGGCGGCGAACTGGCTCCGACTGGACATGCCGGACGGACGGGAAACACGGTACCAAGGCCCCGGCGGCCCTCGCGGGACCCCGAGCACGAGCGATTTTATCGGAGACAAGGAGAAGTGTTTTGTTCGGGAAAGGCGGGCAGCCGAAAAATACGCGGGGAGGGGAAATCTCGGGGGAGAAGGGAAAACCTACGGCGACGCGAGCTAGAGACTGAAGCATTGTGGGCGGTTTGTGTGTGTGGTGGTGAGAGGGAGGGAGAGAGAGAGGGGGGGTGGGTGGTAAGCAAACGAGGTGGTAGAAGGCGAAAGAGGGTGTTTCGGAGGAGAGAGTTTGGCTAGAGAGAGGAAGGAAGGCAGGATCGTGGGTTTTTCGCTCTGGCGGGCCCAAACGGGAATGGTCGCCCTGCTTCCCAGCCTACGGGCCCAGCTCGCTGTGGAAATTTATGGGGAGGGGCGGCGGGAAAACAAGGAAAGGCCCTCTGGCGCTGCGTTTCCGATGCACGTGTGTGGTCACGTGGGAACTACGTCTATTTACTCGTACTTGTTTGTCACTTCACTTCTATTCTCTCAGTTCGTTGATGAGTATTATTGTATTAGATGAGAACGTCTGTTCACTTTACGGGATTCTAGATAGCGATGTATGTGTTGAGAGGCTGGCAATGAGAGAGTTGGAGAGGAAATAGGAAAAAAGAAAAAAAGAAAAGAAGAGAAAAAAAATCACCGCTGACTTCTGGCCTGCTGGCGCAGGCGGCGCTGCGGGTTCTCGTCGGCCTCCGCCATGGGCGCCAGCACCGGCGACGCCGACGTCTGGCTGTGGTCGTTGATGCTGGCGCTGGCCCGGGCCGTCGCAGCACCGTTCTTGGCGCGCGTCGTCGTGCTGCGTCCGGCCTCGGCCCCCTCCACCCTCGGCTGCCGGCGGCGGCGGCGCATGACGCCCACGGCCTTGCTGGCGGCATAGACGACAAACAGCACGGCCGCGACGACGGCGTAGGCGACGACGAGGCCGTGCGACGCGTTTGCCAGCTTGAGGCCGAGCCCGCCGTTGACGACGCCCAGCACCATGAGGATGCGCCCGTACCAGATGTGCACGTGGCTGACGACGCCGCGCGCGCCGTGCTGCACAAAGTGGCGGTGGTGCAGCAGGCCCAGCAGCGGCTGCAGGCCCATGGCGGCCACGACCACGGTGCCCAGCACGGTGTGCGTGTGGCCGGCGCCCGCGGTGTACAGCAGGCCGCGCTGGCGCGCCGCGACGACGCCGAGCCCGAAGCCGGCCCACATGAGCAGGTAGGCCAACCCTTGCCAGAGGCCGTGCACGAGCCAGTGGCCCACGAGCGGCATGAGCGCGGCGCCCAGCGGGTAGAGCACGACCATGACAATGGCCATGATGACGGCGTGCGCCGTGAGGATGGCGGCTTTTGGTGCGGCCACGACGGCGACGCCGCTGCCCGTGGTTGATCCCGTGCCGGTTCCGGTGCTGCCGGTGCTGCCGGTGCTGCCGGTGCTGCCCGATCCGCTGTCCGATCCGCTGCCGCTGCTGCTGCTGCTGCCACTGTCACTGCTCGCGGCCACAAACGGATTGCTGTCGCTCGCAATCGTGGCCTGCGTCAGGTCCAGCTTGTACTGCGCCGTGCCGTCGTGCTGGCTGATGGCGGCGTTCTTGTTCGTCGTGGCCAGCGAGCTGCCCTTGTGCCACGCGCCGACCCAGGGCGCGCTGGTGCTCGTGACCGATAACGTATTACCACTCGTGCCCCACGACTCGCAGTTGGCGCACACGACGTTGGCCGTCATGGTGCTGCCGGACACGCCGCTGCCGGCCAGCAGCGTCAGCTGGGCGGCCGTGCTGCTGGTGTCCTCGGTGGGCATGACGTGGTTGGCGCCCAGGCGCGGCGACAGCGTGACGTTGCCCGCGCCGTCCTGGTACATGAGGAAGATGTTGGCGTTGGCCATCATGGTGCCCGTGCCGAGCGCGACCCATGCGTACGTCGTGGGGGCCGTGATGCTGAAGTAGATGTTGCCGGACCCGGCGGCGGCCGTCGACGCAGGGATGCCGACGCTGTAGCAGACGCCGGCGGCGTCCGAGGGGCAGTACTGGACGGTGCCGGCGGCGGCCGACATGGCTAGGGCTGTACACGTGTTAGCGGGGGAGCAACACTTTTGGGTGTACATAGCTGGAGTCACTTACACAAGATGGCCGTAGCCGAGAAGGATCGCCGTGCGTTCATGATGGATACGGGGTGTGAAGTGGTGGAATGGGGACGTGGGGACGAGGGCGGACAAGGGAAAAAAACGACAGAATGAGAGAAACAAAAAGAAGGAGGAAGAGGAGCACGGCTTATTATATAGAAAAGAGGCGCCCCCCGTGTGTAAGACGTGGGCGTTGGGGTGTAGCGGGTGCAACAATGCCGTGCCAGGGTACGAGTACGGGGAGGAGGGTGTTAGACACGGTGCAAGGGTGTGTCTGTCTGTCTGTCTTCTGTCTGTATATCTGTTTGTCGGACAAGGGAAACAGGACGGTGACCAAGAGAGAGATGGCCAGAACGGTTTGCTTGGCCTGGCCGCAATGGGCCCGTGCGACCGTTTCGTTCTTGGTTCATTTGGTTCGGTTGGTTCCGTTGTTGATTTCAAAAAGCCTTGGGGGTCCTCTCTCTACGTGGCTCTTCTTTTTTCCACCCGGTTCAGCCTCGATGCCACTCGGACCCGGCGTGACGTATATCATGCCTTTCTGGTCTGGTTAGGCTGCGTTGCCAAGAAAGCTGAACGCTACGGAGTACGCAAGTGACAAGTCGAGGTGGAGTGATTACTTTTGAGGAGGTGAAGGAGAGAGAAGAGAAGGGGAACGAAATAAAGTACGGAGTATATACGACGTAGCTACTAAAATAAACGCTGAGACAACAAAAGACAACCAAAGACAACAAAAGAGAAGACAAAAGAGAAAACAGGAAGAAAACTGAAAAAAAACTGAAAGAGAACATAAAGAGTAGATAGAAAAGAATCAAAAACAAACAACATGCAGCCGCCGATCACACCAAACGCGCGTCCTCGCGGCTGATATTGGGCTGATAAGTGAGGAATACGGGTGACATGTGCAGTAAGAACGGTCAGAACTGCTCAAATACTCCGTAGATGGTAATAAAGCGGTAAAATCAAATATTGATTAAATAAAGAACCAGCCGCTTTGGCTCACAATAGGGGCTGCAGAAGACAGGTCACATCTGCAAACGGCTCAGCCTTTTGATAGAGGTAAAGAAAAAAGATAAAGAAAACGACAAAGAGGAAGAGGAAGAAAGAAGAAAGAAAGCGGGAAAACAATAATGGCAAGTCGCCCGTCAAGCAACGGTGATGACAAAGCACGAGATGCAGATACTCCGTCGTAAAGTGCGTTGCACGTCGTACGGAGCAAGAGTGCCCGGGGGAATGGGATGGAGTATGGGGGTTCCATGGGGCCATGGGGGGAGGGCTAGCCCAAAAGTCTAATGCAGATAGACTACGGAGTCCCGTAACGGCAGGTCCCAGGGGGGGCAGCGGCAGCCAATGGCCACGGTGGGATTAGCAGTGGCTGTGCAAGCTGACGTGTAGCAGGATGAGTAATGGAGGATGAGAAATCAAGAGGATGGGAAATACGATAATACGGTTGGGTGTGAGAGGGTAAGAAAAAAAAAAGAAAAGGAAAAATAAGAATAAGAAATAAGAATAAGAAATAAGAAATAAGAATAAGAGACATGCTACCCCGACGATGGATACTGCTGGGATATGGAAATAATAGAAATAACGGTAAGGAAATGACAAATAACGAGAAGCATAAAAGAAGAAAAGAAGAAAGAAGATGAGGGCACGGATCAAAGAGGATAATGAAAAGACGGATCAGGAGGATAAGGAAAAGACGGACCAAGGAGGACAATGAAAGGAAACGGAAAAGAAACAGAGAAAGGAAACGGAATAAAAAGAGAAACGGAGGAGAGTGAAAAAGGAAGGACAAAAATGAATATAAAATAAAATAAAATAAACAGAAATTCCAAATACACGAATCAAGTCAAAGCATCAAATACAAGTCAAAATATGAGTGCCAATTATCAGTCACGCCAAAGGCACACCAAAGGATGCAACTGCATACATTGCGTGGCCTGCTCCTATGTGGCACGGCATCGATGGTAGTTTCAACCGTCCAGTCTGACCGACCGGAACATGCATGCGTCACCGGAGACTACACGGAGACAGTCCGGCAGTTTGGGGGGCAGGATAATAGCGGTGGCAGGGACGGGTATGAAGGGATATAAATAAAGAAGAGGGTAAGCGAGTCAGCAAGCTGACGACGACAAGCGGCATGGGCTGGCATTGGGGAGCATGAGATAAGGAAGTGAAGAAACGAACAAATCAGAAAATAGGATAGAGAAAAAAAAACAATGAAAAGCAATGAAAAAAAAAAAAATTGAAGTGAGAGAAAAAAGAAAAGAAAAATGACAGGACGACGTGGCATGCTGATATCTACAGAGAACCATCCGACGTGGCATGTGCTACCAGACGCGACAGCAAGAGTGGCTGCTTGTTCAGCATTATACATCCAAACATCTCGTAGTTTGTAGACATCGTGAGCATCTCGACAATGTAGACATCGTGAACATCCCGACAATGTAGACATCGCAAACATCTAAACCATCACAGTATTAGTATTAATAACCTCTGCTATATACCAAAGCCGTGTCCTGTTATACAATAAATGCCCATCCGTGTCGAACACCCAGATCAGTCCCGCGCAGTAAATAGAAACACAAATCACAAATGAAAAAATAAAACATAAGAAAACTAGTGCCCGTCGTCGCCCATCATCTCGCCCGCGGCATCCACGTCGCCGTCCGCATCGATATCGGCCGCAGCCTCTGACGCGCCCTCGCCCTCCGTGTCGGCAGCAGCAGCAGCTGCTGCGGCAGCGCTCTTCCGCTGCCGCTTCTTGGCCACCACCGGCGTCGCTGTCGGCGTGTCCAGGTCGTCGTCTCGCGAGCCGCCGTCGCTCTTGCGCTTCCGCTTTGCTGCGCGGCTGCTGCCCGACGACGGCGCTGCACCGTTGCTGCTGCCTCCGCCAGCGCCAGCGGCCGCGGCCGCAGCCTTGGCCCGGGACACGGTAGTGGCGGCGACGTCGTCGTCTGCTGCCGCGGCGCGCTTCCGCTTGTTGTTGCCGCCGCGGATCGTCGTCGGGCCGCTGCGTGGCGTCGACGGCTCCACCGACGCGTCGTCCGAGTCGGCGTCGTCGTGGGGCGTCAGCAGCTCACGGGCCAGCGACGAGCCGCCCGCCGCCGCCGCCGCCGCCGCCGTAGATGCCCGCTTGCCAGATGCCCGGCTGCCGCGCGGCGCCTTGCCGTCGGCCTTGTCCGGCTTTTCTGCCTTGATGGGCTTGTCCGCGCTCGCGGCTGTAGACTTGCGCTTGCGCGCCGCCGATGCAGACACGCCCGCAGCCCCCCCAGCACCGCCGCTGCCGTTGGCCCCGTGTGTGTAGTGGTGGTAGCTGTCCGAGGCGGCGCCGGCGCCGTCCTTTTCGGCCGCCGCCGCAGCAGCAGCCAGTGCGGCCGCTTGCGCGGCCGCCGTCGCCTCGCCCTCGTGCAGGAAAATCGACTTGGGCGCGTGCTCGCGCAGCCAGTTGTACACAGATGTCGGGTTGTGCAGGATGCCGTCGCGCGTCGTGGTCGCCGCCGACATGGTCATGAGCGACGGCAGGTCCGCCTTGCAGATGCTGCGGCTGAAGAACTCGTCCCACCCGCTGCCCTCCTTGCCATGCACCGTCACCTTCATGTCCGGCAGGTTGGCAAACGGCGCCAGCGTCGGCACCATGGGCGGGGCGGATTCCCCGGCCAGCAGCGCGCGCGCCGCCACGTTGCGGTCCACCTCCCACAAATAGTTGTCAATGTCGTCGGCTGTCAGGAAGCTCTCGGGGTACGTCTTCTTCTCGACGGCGGCGGCCGCCTTTTCCTTGTGCTGGCCCGCGGGCTGCGACGGCGGCACCGGCGTCTGGTTCCACGGCTGCGGCATCGAGTAGTCGTCGGGCGGTGCAAACGCGCGCGCATTGTCTTTGGAGGGGACCAGGTCGTGCAGCAGCTCGGGCGCCTGCTTCGTGACCGTGGCCAGGTCCATGTGCGGCACGTCCCGCAGCAGGTCCTTGAGCGACTTGGCCGGCGGCTCCAGCACCGACGTGTCGCCGCCGCCGCCGCCCTTGGTATGGAAGCGCCGCGCCCATCCGCCGGGCATGTCAATGTCGAGGCTGCCGTGCTCGGCGGGCGGCAGGCTGAGGTCGATGCGTTTGGACGCGGGAATCTGGGGGGTGTTGTTGACGTCGAGCAGGAGGTCCAAAATGCGGCTACACGGTTAGAACACATACACATTAGACACATGGAAATGCTAAACGGAACGCACTCAATCTCGACGGCTAGCCGCTTGGTCGTGTGGAGGGCCATGACTTCCTGCTTGTGCAGCTTCTCGTTCTCCTCCATCTTGTCGTCAAAGGTGACGCGCAGCTTTTGGTACTTTTTCTTCCACGACCGGTACGGCTTGGCCTTGGCCGTCTCGATGCTGGCGGCCGGTGCCGAGTCGGACGACGACGCGGGCGCGTGGTCCAGGCTGGGAGCCGTCGGCTCCTCCATCTTGATGTCGTTGTCCATGCTGGCTGGATGCTGGCTGGTTTGTATTATTTGATCTGGTTGAGGACGACGCGCGGAGAATGACGACGCGACGCGATATGGTGCGGTGCGGTGCTGATGGCAGATGGGATGATGGATGGGCAAGGTGAGCCCGGGCAGAAGCGTCGTGGGATCAGAAGATGGCACGCATCGAAGCTGGGAAGCTCAGATGTTGGGTCAAAAAAGGTGCACGTAGAAAAAGAAGAGTCGTCAATCAATTGAATGGCGATGCGAAAGCGTGTCGCAATCAATGGCCGAAGCGTCGTCGGCCGCGTGCAAGTTGGTGGGGAGATGGGTGATGGAAGATGGGAGGATAAAAGATGAAGTATTAAAAAGATGGCGATGTGTGCAAAAGGGGCCCAGGCTCTCGCGGGTAGAAAAAAAAAAGGGAGGATGCAACGGGAAAGAGCCAACGCGCAGGCGACGGACAGGCAAGGCAGGCGCTGGAACAGGCACGCCGCACTAGGAGGCATTCCCATCACGAGAAGACTGAAGCAGGACGATTCGGTGCGCGGTATGATTGGGTGCAGGAGGTCCACAATTTTAGTGTACGAGTTTCTCGTGGGAGGGAAGGAAAGGGAAGAATTCATGCACGTGATAGCATCGGCATCGTGCGAGTACAAGTATTATCGTAAACCATCAACCCCACAGCTAATTCTTATCTCTTCTTTATCGATTATTTTCTTCAGACTTTACTACTGTTCAATCACAAACAGTAGATTACCATTAGGCTGGAGTTATTATTACTTGACATTTTATCTTCGCCATCTGGAATCAACCTGTGTCTAGCAAATCGTCAGTCTTTTTGCCTCTGAAGTATCGAGGAAGAAAGACAGAAAGACAGAAAGACAGAAAGGCAAAAAAAAAAAAAAAAAAAAAAAAGTTGATGCTTCGCAGCTTTCGTCGCAGCCTCTTCACAATGGCCGACCAGGCAGCCAAGCGTCTCAAGACGGATGCTTCTTCCCCCTCCTCCCCCATCACCATTGCCACCCACAACGGCCACTTCCACGCCGACGAGGCCCTCGCCGTCCACCTGCTGCGCCGCCATGTCCCCGAGTACGCCGGCGCCGCCCTGGTCCGCACCCGCAACCCCGCCATCCTGGCCACGAGCCACACCGTCGTCGACGTCGGCGGCGAGTACGACGCCGCGCGCCTGCGCTTCGACCACCACCAGCGCGGCTTCACCACCACCTTCCCCGACCGCCCCACCAAGCTGTCGTCGGCCGGCCTCGTTTACATGCACTTTGGCCGCGGCATCGTCGAGCGCAGCGTGCGTCTGAGGGAGGGGGCTTCTTCTGAATCGATGGCGACGGCCACTGACGCCGACATTGACCTGCTCTACACCAAGCTGTACGCCAACTTCATCGAGGCCCTCGACGCCCACGACAACGGCATCGACGCCTACGACCCGGCCGCGCTGGCCGCCGCCGGCGGCATCACGAAGCGCTTTGCCGACGGCGGCTTCACGCTGGGCGCCGTCGTCGGCCGCTACAACGCCAACTGGAACGACGTCCTCCCCGAGGGCCAGGACGCAGCGGCCGACGAGGACGCGCGCTTCGTCCAGGCCAGCGCGCGCATTGGCGAGGAGTTTGACCGCGAGCTGCACTACCTCGTGCACGCCTGGCTGCCCGCGCGCAGCCTCGTGCACGCCGCCTTTGTGGCCCGCACCGAGTTTGACAGCGCCGGCCGCCTGCTCGTCTTCCGCAGCCAGTCGTGCCCATGGAAGGATCATCTGTATGCCGAGGAGGAGGAGCAGGAGGAGCAGGGCTCGGAAAACAGCAAAGTGCTCTACGTGCTGTACCCGGACAACGAGCAGCGGTGGCGCGTGCAGTGCGTGCCGGCAGCCAAGGACTCGTTCACAAGCCGCAAGCCGCTGCCCGAGGCGTGGCGCGGCCACCGCGACGGCGAGCTGGACAAGCTGCTCGAGGGCACCGTCGACCCGGGCGCCGTGTTTGTGCACGCCGCCGGCTTCATCGGCGGCCACCGCACCTTTGAGGGCGCCGTGCAGATGGCCAAGAAGGCTCTGGAGCTGTAGGTAGCGAAGGGGCAACAAAACGGCAAAACGGCAAAACGGCAAAACAACCAAGCGGGATCAAAAAGGGAATCTACTGGTTTATTATGGGTTTGAGATAGACATTCAGATACACCAAAACAATTGTTAGCACGGAATTTAATGTTTTGTGCCTGATTCAGTCATACTATGGTCAGGTCCTTCAGATAAAACATACACAAAGCAAAACAAACGCCTGATGAACACACAAGAAACGGAAACAGGTGGCAGCAGTAGAACAATGGCACGTCAAAACGACAATACAAACATCAAGCCTCGACGTTGCAAGCACGGCTGGGCAGAAGCAAGCAGTCATTGCAGAAAGGACGGTGAGACAGCAGAGGAAACGAAGAAAGACAAGAAAACGACAGGTCATAAAGATTTTGGGAAAAAGGGGGAAAAAAGACAAAAAAAAAAGACAACTTGTCACCGTGCCATAACGTCGTCAAGGCCCTCTCTCGCAGGGTGAAGGAGAGAAACGTAAGGAGGAAAGAAAGACAAGAAGGAGAGAGGAGAGAGACAACGTCACACGCCTGACATCAGAGCCTACCGCCGGATGGGAATGCCCTCGGTCGTGCCCTGTGCCACCGGAACCGACGTTGTCGGGACCGACGTGGCCGCAGCCGTCGCACCCTCCTCCAGGTCGGCAGCGTTGGTCTCCTGGTTCAGAAAGCTGCTCTCCTTGACGGGGCTGCCGGCCGGCTGCAGAGGGTGCGTGTTGGAGCCCGGCAGGCCCAGTGTGATGCCGCCGACGCCGACGCCGACACCGCTGCCGCCGTTTGTGCTGGCGCCCGAAATGCTGTTGTGGTGGCTGTTGTTGCCGGGCGACGCGGCCGGTGGTGATGACAGGTGCGGGATCTTCTCGGGCACGGGGTGCTGCGAGCCGACGGTGCCGGTGTCGACGCCGTCGCCCTTGCCGGCCTTGGACATGGCGTAGTCGCCGCTGTCAAAGTACTTGCGGTCCTTGAGGTGCTTGGCAAAGTGGTCGGACCGGCTGGGCAGCTTGCCATAGAGGCGGAAGAGGCGCTGCTCCTCGGGCGAGAGGGACTGCAGGGTGAGTATGGGGAGGGGGGAATATTGGTATGCGACGGGGGGACATGGTAGGGAGGTACTCACGCTGACGTCAATCTTGTTCTTCTGGAGAGGATTCATCTCAGATGATGTGGTTGTTGAGTGTTTGATAGTGTGGTTGTTTGATTGTGCGATTGTGGTTGACTGATTGTGTTTCAAAATAGAGCGGTTCAAGAAAAGAGGGGTGCTTCGTTCGTCTTTCGTGATTCGTTTCGTCTTCGTCAGTGCCGGGCTGGAGACTGCCGATCGTGTGCGGGCAGCAAGATGGATAACGAGAAGACGTTGGGATGCCTGTGTCGAGTCCAGAACAGCTGTTGATGCGTTGTGTATCAAACTGCGAAATGCAAAGAAAGGATAGAAAAAAAGACGAGGCCGACGACGTCGAGGCAGTGGGGAGAGAGCGTGCGTTACGAGTCCAAAATTGCAAGGCAAGTGACCTGCAGAAAGACCAGTGTACTCCGTATAAGTGGGAGCCTGTGACAGCTATTGCTACGGAGTACTCCGTAGAGAGGAGAGAGCTGTGGCTTGTGGTGGAGAGCAAGAGAACAGGAAAGAAACCAGACCGGCCGTCACTGTCGTTGCAAAGAGCGGGTCGGCTCCCATATCACGGGGTCTCATTGGTGGGCTATAAGCCCCTCCTTTGTCCGCGAGCACGCTTGTTTTACCCCCCTCTCTACGTCGTTCTTTCTGCTTTGGGAATGAGACAGTCACGTGTGCCTTTAGGACGCTGCCGAGTACAGTACGAGTACGATACTACAAGTACTCGTACTCGTACTGCGTTGTTAGTAACCACCAAAGGGCGGAGGCCAGGTGCAGATCATAGAAATATGTTTTACGAATAGACCCAGCCTTGGTTGAAGTGCAGTAAAGCAGCAAAATGGTGTTGGGTGTGCAGTTGCAAGTAGGGAGGACATAGTTGGCAAGTCTTTATGGAATATTAGAGAATAAGACATGCGAATACTAAGTACTAAGTAAGCATAGCACAAAGTGCAAACCTAGGATACAGAGCACAAATACAGGATATGCAGTGTATGTATTAATCGTATGCTCGAAATACGAGTGTTACAGAATACGAGTACATATATGATTATTGACTCGAATGATGTGTTGTTCGTCTAATCGTGGCACCCTAACTTGTCGCTCACAAAGACACAGTTAAACTCTCTTATAATGTTGACTGTGGCAGGTATTTCATCTGACAACCTGAAAAATGATATGGAAAATAATAATGCTCGCACAATATGAGTACTCGTACCGTGTGTGTCAGTGAGAGTGAGAGCAATTTACGTGGCTACGAGTACGAGTACTTGTAATACACAATGATGCAAAAGGGGACCATCCATACAGTGCGAATCGTGCTTCTAGCAACGACGCGCTATTAACACGGCCGAACCGTTGCCCAAACAAACACACGTTACGAGAACTAATACGAGTAGCTATTGAGACATGTTGAGATGTCCCTACTGAGTATCCAGTCGCTTCTACGAGTATGAGTCACAACGGCCAAGGTAACAGCGAGATGCAGTCAATGTTGGGGTGGTCTGGCAAGACGACGTGGGCCTTCTTTTTTGTCGGGCTGGACCTTAACACTGAGGGTTTGGTAGGCACCTCACCCGAGAGCGGAGAGGCCGTCTCAGTCGAGGTTGGGCAAGGCACCTCAGTCGAGGTTGGGCAGGGCACCTCGGTCGTTTCACCTGTGAAGATGGCTTCATCTCGGCGAAGACAGCCCAGAAAATGAATTCAGTGCAGTCAGGAAATGACAACTATCCTGGCCTTGTTCGCCTTCTTTCTCTCACGGATGAGCTCTCGGACCCACTCACGGGTGAGGTCGTTGCTCGAACCTCGACTGAAGTGACTTCTCCACTCTCGGATGAGGTCTGTCTTGCACTCTCGGGTGAGCTTTGATTTCTCACAGGTAACCTCGTCCTGAGGTCGTCCGCCAAACCTCGACTAAGGTGACATTTCTACGGAGTACTCACGGGTGAGCTCCGTCCTGTTTGGGTGAGCTCTTATTTCTCTCACAGGAGAGCTATCATTCGGCGCACTCGCAAGGTGTTGGTTCCACTCTCTGTGAGGTCCCATTTACACTCTCGACTGAGGTGCCCTTTTTCAATCTCGACCGAGGTGCCTTTTTCCAACCTCAACTGAGGTTTCTTTTTCAATCTCGGCTGAGGTCCCGTTTCCACTCTCGACTCAGGTCAAAAGGTTTGTCCAATCGTCTCTCAGGAGTGCAACTCATACCACGATCCAGATAGACAAAACTGACACCAGTTATGCTAGCTGTTGTTCCAGCTATGTCATGGCGCCTATCTCCTTGTCGCTTGATCATGCACAACTGCCAGGCCTTTCACGATCCTCCGATGTGGTTCAAGTTGATCTTCGCGAGGATAAGAAATGTGAAGTCGACCTCACAAAACTTGATTGTGAAGCGCTCAAGGTCTGGTGCATCACGGCGCGGCAGCACTTGCAAAAGTCCTGCAGTATCTTGATTTGGCGAAAAGAGATGCTGGAACAAGATCTTGCAGCGTCATTACCAACGTCTTACAAGAAGACAAGAATGTCAGGCGCGTCATAACAGCATGCAATTCCCATACGCGCGAGAATGCAGGACCAGGGCATAATTCCCATGGCTTTCGTTGTCACGTAGAATCCTTCTATCTTCTGTAGCAGCACGGCCATCGCTGGAGAGAAGTCGACCAACTCGTCCTTTGTGGTACGCGCCTTTCACGTCAAACTGGACCACGAACGATATGAAGCTCGACGGCCATCTAGATGACCACTGAAGGGAGAGAGAAGCACGCGTGGACGTCACCTCCTTATGTTTTTCGCTCAAAATTGTATGTAGTATGTGCAATGTAAATATCTCTGAGAGAATAGCAAGCAAAAAGACAACCTGGCGCGGCTGCTTGTCATTCACGTGGCTCTCTTCGCAAGCTATAGCAGCAATGATCATATTCACTCTTTGGCCGCCTATTATTACTTCAATTCAATTTCTTATTCTCTTTTTATTTGATTATTTATTTATTTACTTTATATGGGGTTTATTTTATTCGGGTTTCTTTCTCTTATTTTAAATTTGTTTTCTTTCGCTTTCGTTGACAATAATTGACTCCAATTTGGTGCTAATCACTTTTGCTACATCCGATCTTGAGATCACCACTCATCCAGCTTCACAGCGGCTTCGTATATCAAACAAAATGAGAATTTACGCAAATCTCGACTACTTTTTCTTTGGCACCATATCAGAAGCCGGTACTCGTAGATAACAAATAATGTGCGCGTGCTGCCACAGTGGCGCGTCTACCGGTCGCTCCTTCCTCACATCGTCGACGCTCTTTCCTAAACAGGAGGCACATACAGCCAATCCAGTCAGAATGTTCTCGCTGTATGATGACTGCGTGGTTGCCATGGAACTGGCGTACTATTACGGAAGGTGCATGATATAAAGACGCGCTGTTTCTCGTGATCTCCCAATTTGGATTTTTGGAACTTTCTTCTTCACTTCCCTCAACCTCAAAACTGGCCCCAAGTTTGTCCACCCTCTCATCAAGTAGGTTGCTCAGCATGATGGAAGGACCCCCTCACCCCTTCTTCACCACATTGTGAGATAGAAGACACAACCAGACAACTGACCGAACCCTAGCCGTCCTGTCCCGACTCCCCAGCAGTCACTGCCGACGCAATGCCTCCCGAAATCGATGCCGTTGTGCAGGCTATGCGAGTGAGTGCCCTGACGACACATGACGATGTGGCAGATCTCAATTAAGCACAACCTGACTCTCTCTAGTGTGACCTTGGCCTGGGTCGAGTTGATGATCTCGAGCTGGAGAATGGTCACCGGGGCCAGGGCCTACGTCCTGGCCAAGACATCCAGCCAGCCGTGAAAGGGGCTCTGACGGCCAGACCCCGAAACCCCATCCCCGCAGCGAGCCGCTGGAGAGGTAAGAAGACGTTCTGTAGATATCAAGCAAGGCTCGCAATGCTCAGTCTCGTGCACATATATGTTGACATGCACTACCACAGAGGCCATTCAGAATGGACTGTTTGACGATGACGACGCCGAGATGGTCAAAGGTTTGGACCGCATTGGCGGTGGTCGGCTTCACGCCCTGAACGCTGCACCTCCCATGTCTGCGCCCGCCTTTACTACCAAGAGATTATCCGGGCCCGGTAGCCTTGCAAACCACAGGCAAGTCACGCTCTGGCGCAGGCTATTGCATTCCCGTCGTCTATGCTGACACGTGTTCTAGACCGACAGTGGTGTCTGCAAACTCCAACTACACCCACCGCCCGGCACAAGGTCAAGGTGTCTCCAAAGCCACTACGAACCATCGGTATACCCCCCAATCTGCCGTTCCTCGGACCAGCGCCGAGCCCATGAAACCACCCCCGAAAGCACCAAAGACTAGACCGCCGCCGCCAGTTGTTGCACCTCCAGCGCAGCTGCCTCATCAGAAACCACCTAGTCCCGACCCTGAGCCAGCCAAGTACTGCTTCAGAGTCGAGGTCGGCGTGGCAGACCGTCATGCACAGGGCAAGGGCGTTGTTTTCCTGGTGGAGGGAACGGCAACAGAGGAGGACATGCTCTATGTCTACCTGGAAGGCGCCGTGTATCTCGACTACCCGCTGTCGCGCATGTTCAACTACCTGACCAGCGATACCCAGCTATGCCCGCAGTTCAGAGAGGCGGATGGAGTGTCCATCACAACAACGGGACTGCAGTTTGAATCTCAGGCTAAGATGGCAGACTTTATCAAAGCAGTCAAGACACTCAGGGCCAAGAAGTCAACCGCTCCCCCGGCAGCAGCGAGAGTGGCCAAGAACGATGCTCCAGCTCCTGCCAAGAAATCCCCAGCGCAAGCTCCTGTGCAGAAGACCCCGGCGCCAGTTCCTACCAAGAAAACCCCAGCGGCCTCTGTCCCGGCCACGCCTAAAGCCCGGTCCGATACTGTCAACGCCCAGGCCAACAAGACCAAGACGCCCGCAGAGGCCCCAGCTGCGGCGCAGAAAGTCGGTGCCTCCACGGACGTATCTGATCTGGTCGATCTGGTCGATCTGTCGCAGCCCGCCGACTCCAGTGTGCCCAACCAGTTTACCCGCTCGAGCCGTGTGTCGACGTATGCCATGGATCTCGAGTCTCTATGTTCGTCCCCTACCCAACCCACATCCGAGTCCTCGTCGTCTGGTAGAGATGATGATACGCATGGCTTTAGATTCATCCCCTTCCCCTCGACGCTATCGTTCAAGGCGGCTGAGCCGGAGTCTCAGAAGAAGGATCCTGTCCCCGGACCCGGCCCATTGCCCAAACCGGAGGCAAGCCAAGCATCCTCCAACAACCCCGGCCGCCCACAAGACATGCTCGATTCCTGCCTGCGCACCATTCTTCCGGCATTCGAGACGCTGGACGAGATCTTGGGCGTGTTTGACGAGGATGAACGCTTTGATGTCCTGAAGACGAGTGTCACGCGGGTGCAGAAGGAACAGGGCGGCAGGAACGAAACGTGCCGGGAGTCTGCAAAGCTACTGCTGCAGGCCCTGGCCACGGAACAACCAATCTCTTCGGTGGCCGACACAGCACGGACACAACCTATCCCTGGTCCCCGGTACGAGGCCGATGAGATGCTGCGTCTCCGCCAGCAGGCAAGTACACCTCCGCAGCTGCCACTGCGGCTCAAAGAAATCGCCCAAGCAACCAACCAGAGCCTGCAAGGAACCCCGCAAGACGAGCGCCGGGGAAGCATGCTGCGGCCGGAGGCGGAAGAGTTCCAGTCGAGCACCACTGACGGCTCGGCTGCAGCGGAGAAGAAGCCCCCCGCCCCACCGAACAAAGGCCTCCAAAGCTCGAGATGGGCCACGCCCGACGACGACAGCAGCAGCGCCAAGCCGTACAACTTTACAGGTATTCCCCCTCTGCTCTAGTCTACAGTTCCCGGATTGCCCGTTTACAGTACTCAGTGGTGGCGGCATTGTTTACATGCAGTGCCAAGCTTGGCGGTTTGTTGTGGCGTCTGCTGCTGTGCGATGCAGAGGCATCTGTTGTGGTGCAGACCGTGTTGTTTGGCCTCACCTGGTATGTTGTAGTGAAGAGTGTACTGGGGGGAAGATATAGATAAGAGACGATGAGTAAAACATAATGCCATTTTATTCTACTCAGAAACACGCCGGCCGTCAAGACAAAGGAAATGGGATGGAGAGATGAGGGGAATCATAACGACATGAGAAGAACAGAAATCAATACGAAAAAGACAGAGATCGCAGGAGCATCACGAGCATCACGATCTTTCATCAGGCCCCCCTCTGTCGGTTTGTGTGCTGAGGTAGTCGCCGCTCTCGGCGGCCTCGTACTCGGCAATCAGGTCGGTGACCACCTCGCGCGACTCGTCAAACTCGCTCAGGTCGTCGGAAAAGGGCGCCGTCTTCTTGTACTGGTCGATAAAGGCGTTGCGCTTGCGCATGCCGTCGTACTGGCGCACGATGCGCTTGAAGAGCGTGGCGATGCTGGTGTGGTTGGCCAGCATGAGGCCGCTGACGCGGTGGCTCATGGGCACGTAGGGGCTGCGCTTGGTCAGGGCCACCTGGATGCTGGCCGGGCCCCAGGGGATGAAAGTGGCCAGGCGGCGCTCGCGGATGCGCAGCAGGCTCTTGTGCACGTCGGTGGGGTCGACCTCGCCCTGGATGACGTTGAGGATGGAGATGTAGCAGCTCTTGCGGCCCTTGCCGCCGGGGCCGGGCGCCGTCGACACCATGCGGTTCTTGGGCTGCAGCAGGCGCCGCATGACGTCGAGCACCGTGGTCTTGCGCACCGTCTTGGCCTGCTCGACCTGGTCGCCGGTAAAGGGCGTGTACGCCGTCATGAGGAAGTGCGACCGCGGCGTGGGGATCAGCGACGCCAGGATGCTGACCAGGTCGTTGTGCATGTAGCTGGGGTAGCGCAGCGTCGTCGTGCTGGCCGACATGACCGTCGACACCAGCTGGTTGGTCTGCTGGAACGACGGCTCCTGCACGTGCAGCCGGTCCGCCGCAATGTGCGCCAGCGCGCCGTTGTCCAGCACCACCACCGAGTCGGCGTTCTGCACGAGCCGCCGCATCGCCAGCAGGCTGTTGTACGGGTGCACCACGACGTCGCCGGCGCTGCTGGTGTCGGGGAAGACGGAGTAGGTCTGAATCACTTTTTTCGGGAACCGGTCGTTGAGCCGCTCCAGCAAGAACGAGCCCAACCCGGATCCCGTGCCGCCCGCAATCGAGTGCAGCAGCATGAAGCCCTCGAGGCTGTCGCTGCCGTCGGCCTCGCGGTCAATCATCTCCATAATCTCCTCGTGCACGGACTCGCCCGTCTGGTAGCCGTCGCCCCAGTTGTTGCCGGCGCCGATGCCGTCTTTGCCAATGTAAAAGTTCTCCGGGTTGTAAATGTTCTTGTACGGCCCCGTCTGGATGCTGTTGATGACGCGCGGCTCCAGGTCGATCAGGATCGCGCGCGGGATGTAGCGCGTGTCGTCGCTCTGGTAGTAGAACACATCCTTGCGGTCGCCGCCCTCGGTGGCAAAGTCCTCGAGGTTGCCGTCCTGGCTGATGCCGTGCTCCTGGCAGAGCTGCTGCCAAAACTGGCTGCCAACTGGTGGTGTCAGCCAAGGGAAGATCCATGCCCAGAAAGTATTAAGAAGAAGCACCTACTGTTGTTGCCGCACTGGCCAGCCTGGATGGTGATGATTTCTCTCTACTTGTTAGAGGTGTTTTTTTTTCTCTTGAGGGGAGAGAACCCCGCGTGCACAGAGACCGCAAAACATACCTCGGCATTGTGAGTATTGTCGGGTAGTGCGTGCAGAGCGGACAATAAGCGCTGGCGTGGTGAGGCTGTCGACGCCACCAAGACGTTACAATGTTGCGATGCGATGCTAGATTGAACACGGGTACTCAGACGCGTCGACCAATCCGGCCAGGGTCAGCAATGGCGGGGGACGCGTCGAGGTCAAAGTCAACCCCACCGGCAAACAAACACGTGATAATGGTACAGGTGACATGTGAAAGATCACATGACTGACTAGTGCTAGTGCGGAACGGGGCGTAGTGGGCCCTGCATCATTTCGCGTTCCGCGTCGTCCGAAGTTGGCACACGGGCGGCAGGTACGACCGACGATGTGACCCTTTTTTTTTTTTGCTGTCACTTTTCGCGCACCCGCCGAGAGCGCGGAATTAGGCACTTTTACTCGTATCATGCGACAAACACTTCTGTTCTGAAGCGATTCTTTCCGAGCTGTCTTTATCAGGGTCTACCAGTACTACCAGTACTACTCGTATACGAGTACCAAGCTCACCTTCTTGAATAGGTTTTAGCTACGACGTACCCTCTCCCGTAGGTGAACAGCTCACGCGACGTCCTGCGGAGTACGGAGTAAAGTGCATATAGCTAAATCCGGCTCGTACCTTATCTGCGGAGACTATGACGCACCGGACTTAGTGTGCTGACATAAGTACGATATAGACTCCACTCTGGAACGTTGTCCTCCGGATGGAGAATCCCAGGTTCAGCGCCATACGAATAGCCGTATCCAACACGCAATGTTGGTTTGATTTCCCATGTCTGGAGGTGGAGCCGGCAAGATACGGGCAGGGGGGGAGAGGTACCTCGCTAACTCTTTCACCTGCATATACGAATTGCTTAGCGTTGGCGCCGTAGCTTTGAGCATAGGTCGGTTCCCCAACTAGGCGCCCCTAATCCTAGCAAATCACACGAGCATCACACTTGCGAACCTCGTGTTGAGGGCCAAGGGGGTGAGGGAGGGGGGAGGAGGTCGGTTGCGATATGGCAGCGCGGAATGATACCAGAGGCTGCGGCATTGGCAGCGGGAATGGCAACTGACGGGGGGGAGGGGGGAGAGAGAGGAGTACGAGTATATGCAACGTCGGCAGAGTCGGCGGACAGGGCAGGCAGGCGGACAGGGCAAGAAGGGCAGGCAGCACGAGGGTACGACACGTTTATCGTACGGAGTATCAGTATGGATACGAGTATCGTACTTCCGTACAATGCTGGCGGCTCCAATGCTGGTAGGTGCGGAACAGGTACGAGAACGGGCACGGCATAGGACTGGCACTTGGCCGGCACTGGGCAGGTGATTGGAATGCAACGCTGCGAGATCTGGCACGGGCGTCAGCGAAAGCACTTTGCCGTACGAGTACTAAAAACCACTTAAACGGGAGGAAGCAAAGACAGGAGGGCAGACACCGGCGATCAACACCGCAACGAGGCCGACTAGCACAGCAGGCGATCTGTTCTCGAACAAACAAGAGCCGCTCGGGGGTCGCACATCCCTTCTTCCACGGGCTATCTACGAGCACTTTTCCCATATTTGAGCCGATGAGCCGATGCATGCCGGATGTTCCCCTGCAGTGTTTCCCCAAGTGTGTCTCCTGGAACGTCCTTATCAACGATGCACCTGTATCGTACTTCTTTTTTTTTTCGTTTTCGTTGACAACGGCCATGACCAGGTGTGGCCCGATATTAAGTTGTGTCCGTGCACGATGGCCCCCAACAACCCCCGGGGCTAAAGCAGAAAAGCAGAAAAGCAAAAAAAGCAAAAAAAGCATAAAAGCAAAAAGGCTCGTGGGGCAAGCGATATGACGATAGCCGCTTTATCAGCCCCAATACGAGCGATCATCAGTACATCGATCCTATCTCGACCTAGCCAGGACCAGGTTTCTACGATAGTCAGGACCACTTACTCGTATCGAGATATCTCGCGAGCGAGCACCACCACCACCCCAGAAGAAATCGGGCAGGTCCCTATTTCTACGTTTTGCCAAGACGAGCCTTGGCAGACGACAGGCCGTCTGCCCATGGGACAGCGCAAGTGGCAGTCCAAGACCCCGAAAGAGGGAAATGGCAAGGGCTCGCATGTAGAAAATCGGCGACATACCTGCCACTTTGACTCTAGGGCAAAGGGCCGGGCGAGGATGGGACCTGCCCGATTTCTGCTAGACGGGGCGCGGCAGCGGTCTCGACTGACTTTCGCGGTGGTGCACTGGGGGAGGGGGGAGGATGCGGTGATGGCCCCGACGAGGGTGCGAAAGAGGGCCCGACGGGGGGTCTTTTTGAACGGGGTCGGTGAAGATCCGACGAGGGTCTTGACGAGCATCGACGATTGAGGCTCGGGGCACATATAAACAGACACTCCCCCCCGCGTCATCTCGAAATTCCTCTCCCCTCTCATTCCCCAGACAGGAGACAGCGACAGACAGCCATAGTCCCGACTATCACTGCAAATCTGTGACAATGCGCGTCTTCAGCCTGCTCTGTGCCACGGCGGTGACCGGCACCATCTCGACGGTGCTCGCGGGCCTGCCCCAAGACCTGGCCGCCTACGATGCTGCCCACCCGGGCCTCAAGAACATTGTGAGTGCTGGCTAGGGAGAGAACCAGCGGACCAAATGTGCTAACCAGCTGGCAGAACACGAACGACGATGACTACCTCGACTTCAAGAAGCCCGACTTCACGGGCACGCTTGGCTCGCCGACGGTGGCCAGCGCCGTGTCGCCGGTGAATGCGACCACTGGCGTCATTCCCAAGGCCTACATCATCCAGCTGGCACCCGGTGCCAGCCTGAAGCGTCGGTGAGTTTTTTTTCTTTTTTTTTTCTTCTCCTCATTCCTACATCCAGCATCCTAACAAACCAGCGGTGTTCGTGTTGGCGATGAACACTTCCAGTTCCACCGGCGTGCCGAGGGCGCCATCCAGTACGACACGCGCCTCGAGTTCAAGAACCCCGAGGTGTTCCTGGGCCTCTCCATCCAGGTCAAGGACGACAGCAACAAGACCACCATTGAGCAGATCCCCGGTGTTGTCGGCGTGTGGCCCGTGCGCAACCTGCCGCGCCCGGCCCCCGTTGGCGGCGCCACCGGCGTTATGACCTCTGGCAACTCCACCTACAAGGTGACGGCCCACGCCGGCCCCAACGCCGACGTCAACCACCCGCACAAGATGACGGGCGTCGACAAGCTGCACGCGCGCGGCATCAAGGGCCGCGGCATGAAGATTGCCGTCATGGACACGGGCGTCGACTACAAGCACCCGGCCCTGGGCGGCTGCTTCGGCAAGGGCTGCAAGATTGCCTTTGGCAAGGCCTTTGTCAACGACGACGGCGAGGCTGTCACCAGCGACGACCCGCTGGCCACGTGCGTGGGCGGCGGCCACGGCACCCACACGACGGGCATTGTCGGCATGCAGGATCTGCCCGGGTCGACCTTCGGCCTGGTCGGCGTGGCCCCTGAGGCGACGCTGGGCATGTACCGCATCTTTGGCTGCTCCGGCAGCGCGTCCGACGACATCATCATGCTCGCGTTCCAGCAGGCCGTCGACGACCAGGTCGACGTGCTCAGCATGTCGCTCGGCTCCCTGGAGCGGTGGCAGCTGGACGATCCGTTTGCCAACGTGACGGCCGCGCTCGAGGCCAAGGGCATTGCTGTCATTGTGGCCGCCGGCAACGACGGCAGCCCGGCCCTGACCTCGTCCCCGGCTGTGGGCGAGAAGGTCGTGGCCATTGGCTCGGCCGACAGCGGCAAGTACCCGGCCGTCTACTCGGCACGCGACAACAAGGGCAACACGATCAAGTACTCGGGCAACCCGTGGCCGCTGGTGGCGCCCAAAACGGGCCTCAAGGTCTACGACATGCTCAAGCTCGCGGCCAACACCAGCTCGCCCGAGGGCTGCTCCGTCAGCGCCTGGGAGGCTGCTGCCGCCGCTATTCCCGACCCCACCAACGCCATCATTGCGGCCCCGGCCAGCTCTGCCTGCAGCTGGGCGGCCAAGCTCAACGCTGCGTCCGAGTACGGCCTGCCCTACGCGCTCGTGTACTCGGTGGACGGTGGCGGTGTGTACGTCACGGACTACAACGCCATGGAGCCCGACATCCCCAACTACGGCATCATGCTGAGCGTCGACGACGGCAAGAAGATCATCAGCGGCCTGGCCAGCGGCGGCGACTACCGCCTGTTCTTTGAGAGCAAGACGTTCGAGTCGACCAAGCAGCCGTCGGCCGGCCTCATGTCGTACTTCTCGTCGACGGGCCCGACGTCGGACACGCTGGCCATCAAGCCGCAGCTGTCGGCGCCCGGCGAGGCGATCCTGGCCACGTGGCCGCTGGAGGGCACGGGCTACGCGATTCTGAGCGGCACGTCCATGGCCACGCCGTACGCGGCGGGCTCGTACGCGCTGGTCAAGTCGCTGCACCCGACGGAGTCGGTGCAGCAGATCCGCGAGCGCCTGCAGAGCAACGCCAAGAGCATCCCGTACACGTTTGACACGTCGATCCGCGACTCGGTAACGCAGCAGGGCGCGGGCCTGATTGACGTGTACAGCGCCGCGTTTGTGTCGTGGACGGTGTCGCCGTCGGAGCTCAACCTGGGCGACCTGGACGCGCTCAAGCCGCGCAACTTCACCGTGACCAACAAGACGCCCTTCCCCAAGTCGTACACGGTGACGCACGAGCCGGCCGGCGAGTCCAACCTGCTGCCCGTGCAGTACAGCACGATCAACGGTGTCAGCTTTGTCAGCCTCACGGGCCAGTACGAGCAGTACGCGGGCGTGTCCTTCTCCCAGTCGAGCTTCACGCTGGCGCCGGGCCAGTCGACGACGGTGATTGCGACGTTCACGCCGTCGTCGGGCACGCCCGACCGCTTCCTGCCCGTGTACTCGGGCTTCATCAAGGTGTCGAGCGGCTCCGAGTCGGCCACGGTCACGTACCTGGGCCAGCCGTACTCGCGCCAGAAGTCGGACGTGCTGGACCACACCAACCTGACGGGCCAGGCAGTGCCGATGCTGCTCAACTCGCACGACCTCAACACGCCGCTGCGCGACATTGGCCTGTTCGACTTCAACCTGACCAACCTGGGCTACCCCTACCTCGAGTGGGTGACGCTGCAGAACTCGCAGTTCTTCCGCATCGAGCTGCTGCCCTACAACACGACCGTCGTGCCCGACTTCTACGGCTTCGACAACTCCACCAACCCCTACGGCGTGCCCAACTCGTCGCTGCCCATGATGTACCCGACCATGGCGCTCAACTTCACGTCGGCCGAGGTCACGTCGTACGGCCACCTCAACGAGAACCTGGCCAACAGCCGGCCCTCGGGCTACCTGTGGCACCTGGGCCCCGACGTCTACGACGAGTACAGCAACGTCATCAGCCCCATCCTGCCGGGCGACTACCGCGCGCTGCTGCGTGTGCTGCGCTACGGCGCCAGCATCAACCTGGCCGAGAGCTACCAGACGTGGCTGTCGCCTGTCATCCGCGTCCGCTACTAAGCGGCATCATTTCTTGTTGTAACAAGCTCCATTTCTTTTGTTCCTCCTCAAACAGTCTCGCTGGTCCTTTTTTTGTGCTGCCCGCGTCCTCTTTTCTTCGCTCGTCGTGGGACATGTAGTTTTCCTTGGGCAGTCTCTATTTGTCTAGGGCTTTTAGCATAGTCATTGCCAGCGGCACCAAAATTAACAGTTTGCAACAAGAACAAATATTTTTTATTTTATTTTTATTTTTGCTTGAGTGACTGATATACGGAGTAATATAGTCTTTCGGATCAGACGAAGTGACTCGGGATGAATCGAGCTTAGTAATCCGTGATAATTATTACGCCGTAGATGTCGTACAGCGTAATACTCCGTATGAATACTCGTACATGAATCTGTTCTATCATGCGCTTATATTGTTAGTAATACTCAGCTAACACGGAACACTTAATAATACGAGTACACTTCCTTCCGCAGAAACACCGCAGCGTACGGAGTATGCACAAAGCGAGGCTGGCCAATACGAGTATGCAGACAGGCCATCTTTCCCAATTCAAATCACCGACTGCTCTTTCCGTCCCCGACCGCTATTACGAGCTGCTCTTGCTTTAATATGAACTGCCCCGTTCATCGCCCCTTCTTGTTTGGATGTGCAATTAGTGGTCGTATGCCTCGTTCCTTCCCCATATTGACAGCGCTCTTTCCCGCTGGGGCAGGCCTCTGCACCAACCAACCAGCCTATCACACGGCGCTGGGGGGGGGCCTCCTAGTGCGGTGGGTTGACATCACTGGTGGGGCGCCGACGTCTTTAATCTCAACCAAATGCACTATGGGCGGAATCCCAGAAAGGGAGGAACGACCGTCAAGTACCAAGGTATCAATCTCATGACTTTGTGAGAGGTGCTTTGGGACTATTACGAACCAACGACTCTTCCCTCCTGAACACCTCATTCTTTTGTCCCTTTTTTTTGCCATCAGCTCTTTGACACCACCACAATTCTCCGACTCGTTTCACCGCCACAGCCAACACGGCCAAGCCCACCGTGGAGCTTGTTTTTGGTTGCAACACCCCTTTGGCATTGGATACCGTGCTAGGGCCGACGCCAATTGGAAGCCATTTTTTGCTCTTGAGCTTTGAGCTTCATCGACCGGCGGAAAACGACGACCATCGAGACGGAATCGGAGGCATCGACTGGACTGGACTGGACATTGGACTCGACCGAGTCGACTACGAGTTACGAGCCTGCTGCCAACGGCTGCGTGACAAGGCTGCGGCTGAACCGGGGGGGTTGACATCTGACACGTCGCGCCATTCTCCTTTTGCTGAGTCCCGACGACAGTTGCATCGGACGAGTACAATACGAGTACGAGTAGCTTTCAGCACAGCATCCATCATCCAGCATCCAGCATTCAGCGCGAGCTCGGTGGCGTATTACTGTCCAGCCTAGACCCGCCAATCGTCGCTCTGCATGGCCTAATACCCTTGCGAGTCCTGCATGTGCTAGTGTGGTTGTCTCTGACCAATCTGCCTTTTGGTATGTGCAGCGTCTGTCGGCGACGACCTCTCTCGGCCTCCGCGGCATCCCGGGCTTGCTCACGTTGCTAATCGGCATTCAGACGAGCTTGACATCCTCTCCCGACTTCTATCCCGATCCGCAACATACCTTTTTTGCAATGGCTCCGACCACGGAATCCTCATCAGGGGTGCCGCCTGTACCACCACCGAAAGCCGACAAGGACCTGCCGCCCATCCCCGAGATTTCCCATTCCGACCACGACGCGAAGTCGCATGCCAACGGCAACGGTAACGGCAACAGCAACGGCAACGGCAACGGCAACGGCTTTGCAGCAATTTTCAGGCCCAGTTTCCGCACGCCGGCAGCTTCCATCCATTCCAAACACGCCCTCGAGGCCGAGGACTACCTCAACGGCGGCCGTCCCCATCATGGAGGCCACCAGTCACCGAGCGTGCTCTCCGTGTCCGATGTTGCATCTCCGGGCGGGCCATCGCCCACGACAGAAGCAGCGTCTCCGTCGGCGCATGGGGCACAAGACGACGGCACCGTCGAGTCACCACCCGAAACCCCAGGACTATCACGACGCCGCGACGTCCAGTTTTCGCAATCCAATACAATCATCGAGTCGTCCATGGGCACCCATGAGCGCCAAAACTCCTGGGAGAACCCATCGCGGCCACGGCAGTTCATGTCGCGTCTGAAAGCACTCGCCGTGCAAGGCAGCACGCCGAGCACCCGGACGCCGGCCTCCAGTCTGCACGACGTCGCGGCCCCAGTGTCGTCTGCCAGCTCGCCGGATAGAGCCCGTGCGCCCCGCGTCGCTGGAAGCCTCAACGACGGCGAGGGCGACAACGCCGCCGATGTCGACACTGACGTCGACCACAATGCCGACGCCGATGCAGAAGAAACCGCCGACGAAGCGGCCACAGACGGCGGCAACCGGCCCAAGCGTCACAAGCGACGCATGTACCATCACAAAAAGTCTAAATCCGCCGCCGTCATGGGAGGAATGTCCTTCTCCGGTATGAGCCGGTTCACCACCGAGCCCATGTCACCGCTATCCCCCAATGGGCATCCGGGCTTCCTACAGAGACGATCCACAATGCCAGATATCCTAGACCACCCCGGCGGCATGTCGGAAGGCGAGGGCCGAGATCGTCTAATGCGCCACGGATGGCGTCGGGGTTCGTCCTGGGTCGGCCGCGGCGACCTGCAAGGGGACGGCGAAGCCCGGGCCGGCCGCGTGACGCGGCATGTTCGCCGCAGCACCGTGTTTGGTGGCGGTGTCTCGGATGGCGATGCCATGGCCTTGACGCCGCGCCGGAACTTCTTCCCGGCCGACCGCACCATGACCTACGGCGTGCAGAAATGGCGCCAGATGAAGAACACGCTCAAAGCCTTCCGTCCCAAGAAGGAGGAATTCGACTACCTCAAGTCGGCGGAGCTCATGGCGGAGCTGCGCGCCGGCGCCCCCGCCGTGCTCATGCTGGCCAGCATGATCCAGCGGGACGAGCACGGCAACAAGCGCATCCCCGTGCTTCTGGAGCAGCTGCGGCTGCGCATCCGAGACAGCACGCCCGTGCAGGACGGCGACAGCGAGCGGCACTGGCTGTTTGCCATTGACCTGGAGTACGGCAGCGGGCCGAGCCGCATGAAGTGGACGGTCAAGCGCACCATTGGCGAGATCCTGGAGATGCACCTCAAGTACAAGCTCACGCGGAACGACAAGTACCTGCACCTGCCGCAGTCGGGCATCCGGCCCAAGCAGCCCAAGTTCCCCGTGTCGGCGTTCCCCTACGTGCGGAGTCTCCGCGGGGTCAAGTTTGACGACGAGGACGACGCCGGCAGCATCCACAGCGACGATGGTGCTGGCAACGCGTCGACCTCCGCTCTCCCGGCTCCCCCAGCTCTCGACGGCCACGTTACCGCCGGCGAAGCCACGGCGGGCGAGGGCACGGGCACCGACGCCGAGGGCAACCGGACCGGCCGGCCGCGGCGCAAGTCGCGCATGACCAATGTGCTGGGCATGAGCCGTCGCTCGTCGGGCCTGGCGGGCATGGACGGAGCCGCGATGGCAGGCGACGGCGCGGGCGGTGGCCCAATCGACGAGGCGGCGGTGCGGCGCAAGTACGTGGAGAAGCAGCAGCGCGTGCTTGAAAAGTACCTCACGGAGATGATCCACTGGCTCATTTTCCGGGCGGACAGCAACCGGCTATGCCGATTCCTCGAGCTGTCGGCGCTGGGCGTGCGTCTAGCGGCGGAGGGCAGCTACCACGGCAAGGAGTGCTTCCTGCACATCCAGTCGTCCAAGGGCCTGGACTTTCGGCGCGTGCTGACGCCGGGCAAGGTGATTGAGCGGCACAGCCGCAAGTGGTTCCTGGTGCGGCAGAGCTACATTGTGTGCGTGGAGTCGCCGGAGAACATGAACATCTACGACGTGTACCTGGTGGACCCCAAGTTCCTGATCATCTCCAAGAACAAGCGCAGCAAGCACCAGCTGGCGAACGGCAAGCTGTCGGAGTCGGCGGCGGCGGCGGCGGAGATGGAGAGCATGTCGACGACGAACAGCAAGAACCGGCTCAAGCAGCACACGCTGACGCTGCTGACGTCGGAGCGCAAGGTCAAGCTGTGGGCGCGCAACCAGCACCTGATTGGGCAGTTTGAGGAGTCGATCTGCGACATGCTCAAGCAGACGCCGTGGCACCGGCGCAACCGGTTCGACAGCTTCGCGCCGGTGCGCACGGGGGTGTTTGCGCAGTGGCTGGTGGACGGGCGCGACTACATGTGGAACGTGTCGCGGGCGATCGCGATGGCCAAGGACGTGATCTACATCCACGACTGGTGGCTGAGCCCCGAGCTGTACATGCGGCGGCCGGCGTGCATCAGCCAAAAGTGGCGGCTGGACCGGCTGCTGCAGCGCAAGGCGCAGGAGGGCGTCAAGATCTTTGTGATTGTGTACCGCAACGTGGAGGCGGCGATCCCGATCGACTCGGAGTACACCAAGTTCTCGCTGCTCAACCTGCATCCCAACATCTTTGTGCAGCGGTCGCCCAACCAGTTCAAGAAGAACCAGTTCTTTTTCGCGCACCACGAGAAGATCTGCGTGGTGGACCACGACGTGGCGTTTGTGGGCGGCATCGACCTGTGCTTTGGACGGTGGGACAGCCCGCAGCACACGCTGGTGGACGACAAGCCAACGGGGTTCGAGCAGGACGACCTGGCGGCGCCCAAGGACGCGGACCACACGCAGCTGTGGCCGGGCAAGGACTATTCGAACCCGCGCGTGCAGGACTTTTTCAGCCTGCGCGAGCCGTACAAGGAGATGTACGACCGTACCAAGGTGCCGCGGATGCCGTGGCACGACGTGGGCATGCAGATTGTGGGCCAGCCGGCGCGCGACCTGACGCGGCACTTTGTGCAGCGGTGGAACTACGTGCGGCGCGGGCGCAAGCCGACGCGGCCGACGCCGTTCCTGCTGCCGCCGCCCGACTACCGGCAGGAGGACCTGGAGAGCCTGGGGCTGGCGGGCACGTGCGAGGTGCAGATCCTGCGGTCGGCGTCGGCGTGGTCGCTGGGGATCACGGACGTGGAGTGCAGCATCCAGACGGCGTACATTAGCATGATCGAGGAGTCGGAGCACTTTGTGTACATGGAGAACCAGTTCTTCATCACGAGCACGGAGACGCTCAACGTCAAGATCATCAACCGCATCGGCGACGCGCTGGTGGAGCGGATCATGCGGGCGTACAAGAACGAGGAGGACTGGCGGTGCGTGATCATCATCCCGCTGATGCCGGGCTTTGAGAGCTCGGTGGCGGACCAGGAGGGCACGAGCGTGCGGCTGATCCTGCAGTGCCAGTACCGCAGCATCTGCCGCGGCGAAAATTCCATCTTTGGGCGGCTGCGGGCGGCGGGCATCGAGCCGGAGGAGTACATCCAGTTCTTCAGCCTGCGGCAGTGGGGCAAGATCAACAACAAGAGCGTGCTGACGACGGAGCAACTGTACATCCACGCCAAGACAATTGTGGTGGACGACCGCGTGGCGCTGATCGGGTCGGCCAACATCAACGAGCGGTCGCTGCTGGGCGACCGCGACTCGGAGACGGCTGCCATTGTGCGCGACCGCGATATGATCGAGTCGACCATGGCCGGCCGGCCGTACCTGGTGGGCCGCTTTGCGCACACGCTGCGGCTGCGCCTGATGCAGGAGCACCTGGGGCTGGACACGGACGAGATCATGGAGGAGGCCCGGCGCGAGGCCGAGTTTGAGGCCGAGATGCACGAGATGTACAGCGACGGCGGCGGGAATCCGGAGGATTATGCAGACGCGGAAGCGGAAGCGGCAGCGGATGCAGGCGACGATCGCAGCAGCACGGGCTCGGAATTCTCGCCGGGCACCCGGAGCCCGGCCCCGGACACTGCTGTCGACAGCACCAAGGCGGCGGAGGCGGCGGCGGCGGCGGCAGCACAAGCCGGACCCAGTACCAACCCCTACCCCGAAGTGATGCGCCACCTCAGCTACAATCACGACATTGACCTTCATGGCTATGGCTCCGATAGTACGGCGTCTGTGCGGTCCAACAAGGGCAAGAAGAAGAAGACCAAGCGGCCCGTGTCTGCCGCTGCTGCGTCGAGTGATGGAAAGGCCAGCCAGGCGACGCGTGGCCTGTCGAGCCGTGACGAAGACCACTGGGCGAGCGCCAAGCAGAAGGGCACCGACAGGCTCCGCGACACGGGGCTTGTCGACAACCACGAGGTGCTTCTCATCACAGCGTTTGACCACGGCCCCGCGAGCAACAAGAAGGAGGACCTCTACCTGTCGATCCCCAAGGGGGGACGGCACGCTCACCGGCCCAAGTCGTCGCAGGCGTCGGCGCCCACGTCGCCGGTCGGCACCGTGCACGAGATGCTGCCGCCGCAGCCGAGCGCCAAGGAGATGCCGACGTCGCCCGTGGGCGTGCTGCCGCCGCTGCCTGTGACGGACGACACGGACATTGGCGGGCCGTCGGGCCGGCCGGTCAACCCGCTGGCGGCCGACATCCACCTGGCGCAGATCACCAAGGACTGCATGCGCGACCCGCTGGACCCGGCGTTCTACGACGACGTGTGGAACCGCGTGGCCGAGAACAACACCAAGATCTACCGGCGCGTGTTCCGCTGCATGCCGGACTCGGAGGCCCGCAACTGGCACGAGTTCCAAGAGTTCAACGCGTACAGCGAGCGGTTCCAGGCGAGCATGGAGGCGCGCACCAAGACGGACGGCGGCGAGGACGTGTCCGAGTCGATGAACGCCCGGCAGCACCAGCCGCGCAACCACGGGCGCACGGCGGCGGGCGGCGGTGCCGGTGCCGGCGTCAGCATCCCAACGCCGGCCGGCCTGGCCGCGGTGTCGGCCATGGGCGAAAAGGCGTCGAATGCGGTGCTGCACCTCAACAGCAACGAAAACGAAAACGAAAAGCGCAACGGCAGCGCCGGCAACGACAGCTTTGGCCGGCCGGCGACCAAGGAGAGCTACCCGTCCGAGACGGAGATGGGCCCGGGCATGGACGACGAGGCGGCCGCCGCTGCGACTGCCGCGGCCACCAACGGCAAGGGCAAGAGCCGGCGGGCCACCTTTTCCGAGCAGGAGAAGCCGCCGCGCGTACCCGACAAGGACCCGGTCGGCGGCGGCGGCATGCCGACCCTGGCACCGCCGCCGACGCCGACGCCGGGCCCGACAGTGCAGGGCTCGGTCCGCAAGCGCCGGCGGGCCACGACGCGCAGCAGCCGCCGCGGCGCGCACGGCGGCTTCGACGAGCTGCTGTCCAAGGCCGACGCCGAGGAGCTGTGCAACATGATCCAGGGTCACGTGGTGCAGTTCCCCTACGACTGGCTGCTGACCGAGGAGGGCAACGGCAACTGGCTGTACCAGGTGGACCAGGTCGCCCCCATCCAGATCTAGTAAGTTCTTCAGTGATTCTACAACGAGTGATTCTTGCACAAGACTAACCAACCTCTCTAGTAACTGAGTATCGTTTTTTTTTATCTGTCTGATGACTCATCAGCCACAGCATCCATCCATTGCATTTGTTGTTTTTCTTTAAAAATGTTTACAGAAAGCGCCTTGCTTCATCTTTTGCATTTACCCACTGTCTGTTGTTTGTTCCTGCCGTATATAGCGCGTCCTTAATATTAGAGCAAAAGCCTGGTTGATACTCGTATGCGAGCTATATTACCCGAGCACTTCTTTGCGATCATAGGTGCTGACTACGATTGACGTCACAGAACACATAACAATTTAACATGCATCGTATTCCAATTATTGAAACAAAAAAAAATAGACTGTAGTATTCAAGCACAAGGGAATAAAAACAAAAAAAGGACGAAATTACCGAAATGGGACGACCCTAAAATGGGGCTCTACAGACAGCATAGATTATGGGAATAAGAGCTGTAGGAAATAAGACCGAAATTGAAAAAAGCAACGCGGCGCCGACGCAAGGGCCGACCGAGAGAGCGTGCGCTTATTTCTTTTTGCTGTCAAAGAGCTTGTGGAAGAAGCCGCTGAGACGGTTCTTCTTCTTGTTCTCGACCGTCGATGAGGGAGACGGCGTGGCGACGGAGGACTTGGCGACGCCAGCCGGGACCGGGGCCGGGGCCGGGGCCGAGGCGGCGACTGAGGCAGGGGCAGCAACCGGGGCAGGGGCGGCGATGGGCTCAACAACAGCAGCGCTTGCAGAGGGGACCTCGGAGGTAGTCGCAGCACCAGCGATGGGGACTGCAGCGGCAACGGGGACAGCAGCAGCGCTTGAGGGCACCTCGGCGGTCTCAGCAACAACGACCGGGGCAGCAATGCTCGCAGACGGGACCTCGGCACTGCCGTCCGCAGCGGGCACAGCGGGGCCTGCCGACTCGACGGTCGCAACCTTGCTAAGCTGCTCCGACTCGACAACCTTCTTCTCGCTGACGGCGACCGTGTTGGCAGCCGCCTCAGGGCTGGTGCCCGACGCCTGGAACGACTCCTTGACCTCCTCGGGAATGTCTGTCGTGACGGGTTGGCCGCCCGTGGCCGTGGTGGTGGCAATCTTCTCCTGGACGGCGGCGGGCAGGTGCTGCTTGACCGACACGGGCAGGTTGGTGGCAGCCTGCTCGAGGGCCGGCGTGGCCTGCTCAACAGCCTTGTCCTTGGCCGACGTCGCAGTAGCGTAGGCGACGGCGCCCAGGCCGGCAGCCGCGGCCGTGATGCCGCCAATGACACCGGCCGCAGTGGCGGTGCCGCTGGTCTCGCCCTCGGACGTTGCGGGGGCCTCGGGCACCTTTTGCAGGAGCTCCTCCTCGACCTGCTCCTTCTCTTTGACCTCCTCGGCGACGGCGCTCGCCTCGGGCGCGACGCCGGCCTCCTTTTGGCTCTCCGCGACAACCTCGGGCACATTGGCGGCAGCAACTGAAGTTCCGGCAGGGACAGCCTTCTCCTCAAGAGGAACAGCACCGGCCAGGGCAGCGGTGGTGGCGACCGGGGCAGCCGAGTTGATGTGGACGTCGTTGGCACCCACAATCGGCAGGCTCGACTCGGGAATCATGTTGTTGGACACGGGAGGGAGCGACTCGGCAGAGAAGTCGCCGACAATGGCGGCATCGGCCTTTTCGTACGACTCGGGGTCCAGCTTCACGTTGGCGTTGATGTCGGCCGTCTTCAGCGACTCGGGGATGGGCTCGCCGGGTGCGAGCTTGACGGGGTTGATACCGCCCGGCGCGGCAGGCAGGGGGTTGATCATCTTAATCTCCTTGTTGAGGTCGCTCGCAGGCGTCTCCGGGAAGGCACCCGGGATGTCGGACGAGTCAGTCATCGCAGGGTTTGCAACGGTATCCTTGGCAGCAGCAGTAACGGCGGCACCGACAGCGGCAGCACCAGCGGCGGCAGTGGCAGCGGCGGCAGCAACGGGTGCGACGATTTCAGAGGCCTTGGAGGGTTCCTCGGTGGCAGCAGCGGCAGTCTCCGTGGGCTCAGCAGGCTCAACGGGCTCGGCCTTCTTTTCAAGTGGCACGTCCTTGAGCAGCTCGGCCGTCGTAGACGTAGGAGCAGCCGAGGCGATAAAGACGGTGTCGGCGCCGGTTGTGGTGGAGTCCTCCGCAATCACGGGGGTAGTGAAGACGGGCTCGGCCTTTTCTTCTAAAGGCACGTCCTTTGCCAGCTCGGCGGTTGTAGCGGTGGGCGCAGCCGAGCTAAGAACGACGGCGGGGGCAGAGGCGACGATGTTCTCGGGGGTCAAGACGTTGTTGATGTTGCCGCTTGCGTCGTTCTCGTGTGGTGCAGCAGTGTCAACGACCCAGTCACCGTCCACAACAAACTGGCATGTGAGTATAAGGTCAAATGTAGGGAAAAGAAAAGATGGAAAATGAGAATCAAAATGGGAGGAGAAAGAAGACAAGAAGGAAAAAAGAGGGAAGAAAAAGAGACGGAGAGGAGGAGAGGAGATAAGAGAAGAGGGGAAGCGTGGCTGGATGAGACACATGCCTTGGCCAAGAAACAACATCTTCTCCATCCTCTCATCCAGTAAGCACACCTCGTGGTCGCCTATCGGCTGCCCTTTGGGAATGGGCGCTTGCCCTAGTTCCCGCTAGAGGCCCAGAGACTGTCCCTTGCGTCATCGCGTTCGCCCCCCAGGTGAGACACGGCAGTCGCGCAGTTGGCTAGACCGTCCCGCAGACGGAGAGACGGAGGGGTTGCCATTTGTTATCTGGCACTTGTCCACGGATACGAGCTAATAGTCGGCACGCCGGCTATGGAAGAACGGAACGCAAGGTCATGGCCATGACGCAAGAAGCGAGCCAGCATGCGCTTTGCGACAGTATCAGGCGATGGAAAACACACCTTGTAGTAGATCTTGGACGACGCGTCGGGCAGCTCGACGGTCTTCTGGAAGATGCCGTCCACCTTGTCGAGCTTGGTCGACTGGGACCAGTTGTCAAAGGTGCCGGTGACGTACACCTCCCTGGCGGCATTGGGCCTGGAGAGCTGTCAGTTTACGGTGTCTTTTCTCTGTGCAGACGAGGGTGGTCGGCCGATCGAACGAGGTCCTGCGACAAAGAGGCGCAGCTTTACTTTGAAGCGCAGCACAGCGCAGCGCGAGCATCAACGTACCAGGTAAAAACAAAGCTCCCCATGGTCGATCGGGGCACGCGGCAATGGAATCGGGCGGATGAAAGCGGGCGCGGCTGCGGAATGCGGTCGATGGAGTGAGGGGTGCGCAGAGTGTTGATGGGACTGGCAATGCACGAGCGAGTTAGCTGGCTGTGGTGGAGAGGTAAGAGATAAACTCCACGGGAGAAAAAGGTGGACACAGAGACATGCAGCAAGATGCATGCACGTGGTGAGACAACGGACAGAGACGATAACCAGGGCGGGCAGCATGCAGCATGCAACCTCAGAAAAAAGAGCATGACAGAGCACAAGCGACCTCGTCGTTTGTCAACCGCGCCCGTGTCCACCTTGGCTTTATCGTAGACGAGTGACGGGGTTTGCGCAACAGCTGCTTTTTGGCTTTGGGCGTTGGCGCTTTGGGCCCCGTCGCTCGCCAGGTCCCCGAGGCTGGTGCCACCGTTTGCGCAATGGGAGGAGGGGGGCTGTTTTTGAAGGCAAAGGGGGGCAGTGCGCAACAGTCGATGTCGAATGGCGCACCAGCGCAATGGACCGTGGTGGGCGCGTGTTTGTCTCTGGCCGTCTCTGGCCGTTTTTTTACTGTCTCGAGATCATTATCATTGGAATGGCTCACCTTTTACCGCCGAGGAATGCTGGCGATTCTTTCTTTTGGGGGACTGAAATCGGATGTCGCTAAAGTCCAACGTACGAGTATTCGTAAAACGCCCGGTGTGTCTCCCTTGAAAGAGCTCCTAAAAAAAAACGGCTGCGAAATGGCACTGGATGCGCAGTTGGTGAAGGGGGAATGCACCGAGATGGTAGGAGACAGTGGGACGTGACGAAAGTGAAAAGGTGAGTCGAGCAGACAGAGAAGGCAAAAGAAGAAGAGAGAAGAAATGCGCCGATGCGTCACAGAAACAGGCAAGACCCCAACAAGGCCCCGAGTACGGAATACGGAGTATTATTTGGGAGTACGGAGTACCTCAATTAAGATTGGGCAGGGGGGCGCTTTCTCGATCGGGAAAGCTGCAACTCAGTTGAACACAATGGGATTTTAGCCCACCAACAAACAAGGGCACAGGTGACCGCGCTAGCAACTCATAAAACGAATAGAAAGAAAAAGAGGCAAGAACTACGGAGAAGAGGAAAGAACTAGAGACAGAAAAGGGCTCCTGCTGCATGCAAAAGACTATCTACATTTCCCAAAGGCAAGATGCTGTTGCGGCTCCTTCCTCTGCGCAATGGTATTTTACGGTTAAGGAAGGCGTACTCGTAGCTCGTATCATCGGTCACCACAAACCCAGTCGCGCCTGCCTTGCCTCTGCTATCAAACTTGCGCACCTGCCTCGCCGACCTCGTTCTGCAGGACGCGCTCGTCACAACAGGCAAGTGCAACGGGTATATACAGAACCACCGAGAGTTGCTCTGTGTGATACCTTACGTCGTCGCAGAGATATAACGGCTTGTCTCACATTATCCGTCTTCATTTCGAGAGTTTCGCTGTGGTGAGGTACTCGTACCTGTAAGTGACGTAAGTTGACTGTGCTATTATTTAAAGAAACGTATAGATGACTAGCTTTGCGAACCGCCTATACAGTGTGGCCAAGCCTCGACCTCCCCAACCCTATCCCAGCCCTATTCCAACCCTATTAGTAGTTTACCATGTATCTTAATTGCTAGACTAGGCACACTTTCTAGATGTCCTCGCGGCGTTTTCTATTCTCCTGTCTCTCGTGATTAGGCGACTGCCATTGTCGTCTGTTCTTCTGTCTTTATTCCAAAGAATGCGGTGGTGCTTGGCTCGACTTCTGCTTCAGCTCTGCCAGTGGCTATGCTCGTGTATGGCTCGTCTTCGTGATGGCTCGTCTTCGTGATGGCTCGTCTTCGTGATGGCTCGTCTTCGTGATGACTCGGTCTTCGTAATGATATCAGTATTGCTGCGAGGATTGCTAGTTGTCTCAGTATTCACCGGCTGTGTACTCGCTGACAATCAATAGGAGACGGGACAGTTCTTACTGCTCCGGGGGCTACCCAGGACCCTGAGTCGGACTGTGTCTGACCCGACGGGCCCCGGTAGTCTGACGGGCCCGGCCTTCTGCTGTCGGCATCTTTCGGTGACTTGTCGTCTGAGCCCTGGCTACAAATCGTCAGTCGCGCATCCCTAGTGGTGGAACAGGAAAGGATTATGTGGAAAAGAAAAAAGAAAGAAAAAGAAAAAACCTACTGTTTCTGTCGGTGCCTGACCAAGAGATCTTCCCGGGAGAAGCTGCGGCCACAGTTGGGGAAGTGGCAAAAGAATTTGAAAGGCTCATGGCTCAGCTGATGGCGACTAGAAGAGGAAACAGTCAGCAAGTCGTTTCTTTGCTAAAGTGTCTGGGGCCGTACTTACCGCAAGTGCTCTGCCCTTGTAAAGACCTGCGCAGGGTTAGTTCGGTGTCCCCCCCCCCCCCCCAAGAGTAGAAGATGAAGACTCACTTTGCCGCAGACGTTACAGTCATGGACAGGTCGGCCCTTCTTGGCGCGGCTAGGACGTCCCGTCTTGGGCGTCACCTCGTAGTTCTCGTGGTGCTCGTCGTACGACGAGGCTGGGTATTCCCCCGAGTCTTCGGACCCGTGGTGCGTGACACTGCCGGCACCCCTCGGCGGAATGTTGACGTACGCCGTTACGTCATAGGCGCTGTCGTAGACGGTACCACCATGGTGCATGGCCGACGCGCCTGCTGCGTGGCTGGAGCTGGCTATCTCGCCCACTTCCATGCCGGCGAAGCTGCCGTCAAGTTGGCCACGGCCGCTCCAGGTTCTGATATGGTCTTGCTGGCTCGTCGTGTACTTGGGGTGGTCCTGGGGGTAGTCGTAGGGGGCGTGTGAGCCCATGGTGTCGTAGCGAACGTAATCGCCAGCTGGAGGAGCAGTAGCAGTGTCTGCTGCTGCTGGCTGTGTTGCGACACGGGGTCGGACAAGGGTGTCTGACCGGGACAGTGAGTGGACGGATTCGGACCTGGAGCGTGACGCTGAACGCGGCGAGTTGCTTCCGCTGGTGCCTGCGCTATGTCGTTGGTGTCTGTAGGCCAGGGTAGTTGTGTTGTGTGTGTTGTGTGTGCTGTGCGTGCTGTGTGTGCTGTGTGGTGAAGGATGCGCGCTGTGCTCTTGAGAGTCTATGCGAGTCATGGGCAAAACGCCCTTTATATTAGCCAAGGCAAAGAAGAAGAAGAGAAGAGAAAGAATTCAGGTCAAGGTAAGAACAAGAAGGGGGAGAGGCTGGGGGGGTGGAGGGGGGTACGAACGTTGACCTGTATTATGACCGTAGTCGTCGTCATCAGGACCAAGAATGTAGGATATAGACGCCATTTTCTTAGGTCGAGGACAGGGAAGAGGAAGATAATAAAACAGAAAGATATAAGAAATTATATGGCAGACGTTCAACGGTAAGGACAGGAACTCTCCCACGGGATAGCAGCGCGGTCCAAGGAGATCAGGCGATGCAGGCGAAGCCGAGGGCTACAAGTGAAGAAGCAGCCAGCAGGTGCAAGAGAGGTGATGGATGCGGGTTGGATGGCTGTTTGTAGGATGCGACCTTGCCGATGCCGGAGGAGCGAGAGAGACGGTTGGTGATCCGCTGTGCGCTTGAGTAAGAAATCAGCAGATCGAACGACGGTGAGCCCGAGTCCAAGGCGATGATAGACAAGAGAGAGAGTGTGTGTGAGAGTTTGTGTGTATGTGTGTCTAAGAAAGAGAGAGAGAAAGAGAGAGAGAGAGAGAGAAGCGAGGATGATGCTGTCTTAACTTGCTCGACGTTGATGTTCTTCTCTTTTGTTCTTATACTTTTTCTGCTTGTTCTTTCGTGTCCTGTGTTCTCCGTTGATCTTCCACTGGACCTCCTCTCCTTGGGTATCCAGTTTCTTATTTCATGCCATTATTTGTAACCTCATGAGTCTTTTATCGGTTGGATCATAACTCCGCCGTATTCCAGAGCGTCATCTCGCACGTTGCGGTGCAGTGCATCCACGGGGCCCAGAGGGCATGTTCCGGTCTGGGGCACAAGCGGCAGGTGAGGATGAGAAAATGGGCAGAAGGATGTAACGGAGCAAGGTAACGGCGGGTGATTCGGTCAAGGATGAATGCGTTTTTTTGGTGGTCCTGTGGCAAGGTGTTTTTTTTGTTTTTTTTTTGCGTGTGTGTGTGTGTGTGGTATATTTTTGGGGTGTGGTTTGTGGGAGTGAAAAGGTGCAAAGTTGAAGGTAACGAGGAGGCAGTGAGATGGACAAAGGTACGAGGGAAGGGAACAGTGGGGGCTAGCAAGAGGTGTGCCCCAGGACGGTCTAGGTAAGCGGCCGGTCACGTTAGACGCAGTGCATCATGCTATGCGGAAGAGGAAGGAATGAGCACGGTGGGCAAGGACGGCCAGCACAGACGACAAAGTGCCGACAGGGGGGGGGGAAGGAGGGAGGGGGGTAGGGGAGGAGGAAGGGGAGGAAGGGGAAGAGGAAGATGAGGAGGAAGGAGAGGAGGAAAGGAACGGAAGGAGGGGGGTGTCTGTAGAAAGAGAGAGAAGGAGCCACAGTAAACAGCAAAAGTCAGAGCCGTGGGCAAAGAGCCAAGGGAAGAGGAGTCTGCGAGGAAATTACGACATGGCAAGGCAGAGACAGGAAGGAGCGAGCGACTGCTAGCACCTGCGGCCCCCAACAACGAGAGAGGAGCTCCGCAGCTACCTTGCTCTTCCGTATTAGACTCTGTATTAGGCATGCTTAGATAATATTTTATGTATTATATTGATGTTGATATTGGATCGTATTAACTGTTTCTCTTCTTTCTCTTCTCCCGTCAGTGTCAGTCTGGGTCTTGCAAGAGACATGAGCTGGTTTCTTCTTTGATCTTTTTTTTTTTTTTTTGCATGATCTCCTCATGTCTCTCCTGTGCAGAGTCTGCCGGCATGTGATTCTATTGTCTCACACACCTGTTTCATTGTTTTCTTTTATTGTATTGTATTCTATTGTTCTTAATCGGTTTAATCTCACTGTCTATTTATTTTTATTTTTTCTTTCCTCTCACTCTGTTCCTCGGCTCATTTTTCATCCTAGATACTCGAGTACTCCCACTATATCACTTTCACCACTTGCAGCCGGCTGTATCACGTATCACTTATCATTAAACGCACTACGCGACACTACCCGCATGAGATAAACGCCCAAGTCCAGCGTCTAGCACGCAAAGTACGATGAAGGGAGTCAAGGGTGGTGGGGAAATCCGGGCCGAGTGGGCAGGACGAGTCCATATCTAGAAGCAATCCGCGCAACGGGCATTAGGAAGTGGTTTTATTTCGGGTGGAGGATGCTGTCGTTTTCGTGCTGACGGACGGGTGAGACTTGGGGGGGGGGGAGGGAGGGACGCAAGGTGTTTGCGTTTGCAAGAGGCGCTCAAGGAGGCCCCGTTCCAGAGACGCTCAGAGGCACTCCAGAGGCGCTCAGAAGCGCTCAAAGCGACACCGATCAAGACCCTGAAAAGAGACCGCCCATACAGACCACCAAAGACAACCCATAGACCCTATCTGACATATGACATGTCTCTAGTTGTTCCATACAGTTCGTACGAGGTTGATACGGTAGGAACGGGGGAGGGAACCGAGGTGGACGGACCACCAAAGAGGCTAACTACGAAGAAAAAGGCTGCATGAAGCCCGCAACGGCTCACAAGGGTCACGCTAGCAGGAGATCATCGAGATGGCCCGAGCGAGGCGAAGAGGGGCCCAATGTTGCGGCCGCCAGGGCGTGCGTACGACGCCGTACGGAGTATGCATTGTTGTACTCGTCGTAGTTGAGATGAAAGATTACGGAAAAAGAAAGAAGAGGGAAGGATTCTTGAGACGGAAGAAGAAAAGAGGGACAGCCAGGAACGGAGCCGAGGGATAACCAAACACGAAAACGAGACTTGTCTACAACGTTGCTTTGGATCTCGGGCTAATATTTGGTAGTTTTGCCTTTTTATTTCTTTTTTGACTTATTTATTTAGTTATTTAGTTATTTTTCGTTTTCAGTCTGATTTTTCAAATACCGTTGATACGACGTTGTCGTTGATAATCCTCTTGGCAATTTCTGCACTGCCCACTGACAGAAAGCGGCCCAAAACGGAGACCGCAAGGACTGCCAGCTGACGACTTGGTCTGGGGGACCATCGGGCCGGCGATCGAGGGGCCTGGGGGATCGAGGCAGACTCGTACAGGGGTGCTTTCTCTGGAATTAGCTTCCTTGGCTCTTAGCGAGGGGGAAGGAGGGGGGGGGAATCGCAGGTTGCAGGTGGAGGAAAAGGACAAGCCGACAGAGCTGATCAGATGGTCCTGCAAAGACCGACATGAAGCGGGCCAGCAAAGCTCACTACGTCGTACTGCTTTAGTTAGTGTCAACGGCGACCGCGAGTCTAAAGCCCAACTGGTAAGCAATCAAAGGTGTTTTGTTTGTTGATGGTGTCTTTTGGGGGGGGTTCGGCATTACTTTCCTTTTCTTTGATGTTTGTCCTATTTTCTTTCTTTTCTTTTTTTTCCTTTTTCTTTTTTCTTTTTTTTCTTTTTTTTCTTTTTTTTCTTTTTTTTCTTTTTTTTCTTTTTTTTCTTTTTTTTCTTTTTTTTCTTTTTTTCTTTTTTTCTTTTTTTCTTTTTTTTCTTTTTTTTCTTTTTTTCTTTTTTTCTTTTTTTCTTTTTTTCTTTTTTTCTTTTTTTCTTTTTTTCTTTTTTTCTTTTTTTCTTTTTTTGTTTTTTTCTTTTTTTGTTTTTTTGTTTTTTTCTTTTTTTGTTTTTTTATTT